>NDFZ01003732.1:8488-35002 GCA_002192655.3 Mamestra configurata
CGTTTCGTGCGACGCAGGTCCTCTCGGGGCATGGCTGCTTCGGGAGGTTCTTGTGTCGCATAGGCAGGGAGCCGGACGCTCGATGCCACCACTGCGTCGACTGTCGGGAGGACACGGCACGGCATACGCTTGCAGAGTGTGCAGCTTGGGAGGAGCCGCGCCGTGCCCTCATCTCTGTTGTAGGCGGTGACCTCTCGCTGCCGGCCGTAGTCCATGCTATGGTCGGCGGTGAGGAGTCCTGGGACGCGGTGGTCTCCTTCTGCGAGACAGTTATCGTGCAGAAGGAGGCTGCGGAAAGGGAGATGGAGATCTCGACCGCTCTTCCAGCCCGCAGCAGGCGCATCGGGCGTCGGAGGAGGGCATACGTTGCCCTCTTCCGGCTCCCCTAACTGGGTCCAGGGGCGGCGGACTTGGGGATGTCCGTCGCCCCCCACTCATCCGGACCCGAGGTGGCGGCGCGTGGTGTTCCCGTGCGCCCCTCTTTGACGTAGCGAGGGGAGTTAAACACCTCACTCCCCTCGCCGACGCGAGGTGGCCCGCAGNGCGGTGGTCTCCTTCTGCGAGACAGTTATCGCGCAGAAGGAGGCTGCGGAAAGGGAGAGGGAGATCACAACCGCTCTCCCTGCCCGCAGCAGGCGCATCGGGCGTCGGAGGAGGGCATACGCTGCCCTCTTCCGGCCCCCCTAACTGGGTCCAGGGGCGGCGGACTTGGGGATGTCCGTCGCCCCCCATTCATCCGGACCAGAGGTGGCGGCGCGTGGTGTTCCCGTGCGCCCCTCTTTAACGTAGTGGGGGGAGTCAAACACCTCACTCCCCCCGCTGACGCGAGGTGGCCCACAGAGGCGGGCCACCTCGCACATCCACGAGGATTTCCTCCCGACATCAAAAAAAAAAAAGCTCTGGTAGGACAGTACAGCCTGAATAAAGAAAGAGCCGGCTGCTCGTGTCGAGTCAAGGTGGAAAATCGAAACACGTGTCAAATATTTTCATCTAATTTTGGGATTCATTTAAAAATTTCAAGAATGAATCATATATTAAACTCACAAGATTGTTGCGAGTAACTTCTGTAAGTGCGCAATATCTTCGCTTGTGACAGGATCCTTGCAGATCGCAAATACAATGTCACTTTGTTTAGAACCCCAGACCCTTATTCCAAATCAGTTTGAAGTGCTCCACTCGACTTAGTCTCCATGACAACAGAAAAATCCTCGACAAGTGTCGTTAAAATAACAATATATTGAGGTTGATCCACACCTATCCGTTCATACACGTCCATGTTCGAGCCCTGCCCGGGACTTGTCAGGCCACGGCGTGATGGACCACTTCGGTCCATCACGCACCGGGCACATTGATTTGTGTGGATCAACCTTTACCGTTAACTTGAAGATTTGAGGTGAAGTCGAGATGGAGGAAATGACTTGGAATATAGGAGTAAGTAAGTATGGTTCAGGGTATTCGAAAGTCGACCGAGCATGAAAGAATAAGTATTGATTGATGTTCCCAGGTTAGCGTAAATGGCATCCCGCTGGAGACCACGACACGGAGGTCGGAAATAGGCTCTCTCGCGTACTACTTGGTATGTAACTGCTTAGCTCCTCGTTAGCTTATGTCTACCTGTTTTCCTTGATGAGGAACAAGAAGTGTTCCTCAGTCTTCCCAGAAGAAGAATGGATCCTCTGACGATCCGTAGTGTCTGGTGGGCAGCTACTGCCCGATGAACCCATCCTAATATTATAAATGCGACAAACTGTCTGTTTATTTGTACCCTCTTCACGTCTAAACTGCTCAACGGATTTATATAACACACGGATATACTACGTCCTGAATCAAGACATAGATACTTTATATCCTGAGTATATTTATGTTCCCTTGGGACATTTTCTGAGACGGAAAACCAATATCCTATTTTTTCTACTTTATGGTCAGAGTGTTATTTTTGGTCTGTGTTTTGCAGACGGAATTTATCAATATCGTAAAGTTGTTTCATCTGTAATTAGAACGTGCTTTCGTGGTCCACAACGAGCTTATCTAACAGCCTTGACTTGCTCTGTATTGTTATTGAATTACCTATTAGTTATTGTAACATTGATGTTGAAGCCCGGGAACAACGAGGTCACCATCGGCTTCACCGAGTACAGCTCGGCCTACGAGGGCATGTTCCAGGGCACGTTCATGATCGACGGCGAGCAGGTCACTAAGAACCTCCTGGAGATAGGGTGAGTTATATATATCCGTCTATACCACCGTAGTCCTGGGACGCGGTGGTCTCCTTCTGCGAGACAGTTATCGCGCAGAAGGAGGCTGCGGAAAGGGAGAGGGAAATCTCAAACCCCGTTCCGGCCCGCAGCAGGCGCATCGGGCGTCGGAGGAGGGCATGTCTTGCATAGTCTGTGCCGCACTACGAGGCGCGAGCTCAGCGTTACTCAATATTTACTGAACAGCTGAATTTTATTTCGCGATTGCGGGGTTGGTTCCATACTAAAAAAAAACATAATGATGAGTACAATGATCCCTTTTTAGGTATTGAGTTGATTCCGTTAGATGTTGTATAAATGGATGCGCGATTAAGCAATGTTGATGAGATAAACGAAAGTGCGTTTGGAGTAAATATTTTAATAAGTATGACTCAGGGTGGCAACAAAAGGAAGTTAGAAGAATTAACAAAATGAAGAACAGATTTACAGGAACTGTTTATATATCAGTTCCTGTAAATCTGTGCCAGCAGACGGCACAGACGCAGCATCGGCAATCGAGAGCTCAACTCGATGTGGGAGACAAGTGCAAGTGAGCGTGTTGTTATTTATTGCAGACTGGAGGCCAGAGAGAACCACGGCGAGCCGACCTCGACGGAACCCCAAAAGTTCAACGCAAACACAACTTCCGCCAATACCACTGCTCCAGATGAAAACACAAGCGGTGAAAACACCGATTCTAACAAAAGCGATGACAACAATGAAAAAAAAAACACAGGCAGTCACCGCCGCGATGCAGGAAAAGAGGAAAACACAGGCAGTCACCGCCGCGATGCAGGAAGAGAGGAAAACACAGGCAGTCACCGCCGCGATGCAGGAAGAGAGGAAAACCCGGAAAAATGTAAGAGAATTACTTTATTGTATTTTATGTTCTATTTCGTTTCGCTCTTCAAGTCGTGATCACTTATACATTCGGTCCAGCCGCCGGTGACGTTTTAACTTACTAACTAACTAAAAGGCGCTAGAGAAGGCAAACGTATTTGCCTCAATCTTTGTTAAAAATTCATGTCTTAAAACGGCTTCTAATACACCATCTTATATACCTCACTATGGCACCGCAATGACAGATATGTCAATTCACCTGAAAGAGGTTCGTAAATCCCTTTGTAGTTTGGACGTAAATAAAGAGAAGAAGCTGAGCATCCTAAATAGGGTGAGGCTTCACATCTGGACTGCTTCAGAGTCTGTACAAAGCACAAGTCCGTTCCTGTATGGAGTATTGCAGCCACTTATGGGATGGTTCAGCAAAATACCAGCTTGCTGCATTGGACTCGGTGGAACGCAGAGCAAAAAGGCACCAATGTTGGTGGCTAAGCTTCACAGCCTGGCTCATCGGCGTGTTGCTTGCCTGTCAGTCTTCTACAGGCTGTACTTCATAGTGTGCGCAGGAACTCTACGACCTGATCTCACCATCGCCTTTTTACCACCAGAATACAAGACGTAGTGCTAGGTACCATCTGCACTTAGTCGATATCCCGACTAGTCGTACTCAGCGCTTCTCCACACTTATTATGCGCACAGTCTACGTGTATTACCATAATTCCCACTAGTTTCATAATATATTCATACTTCCAGTGGCAGCATGCACGGTGCAGATGCTCCGCGACTCTGTGCAGGCTGGGCACGCGTATCAGCACAAGACGATCAGGTACAGCTGCCCGGGTGGCAGGCTGGTCGCCATCTCGTGCCGCGGTAGCAACGTCACCGCCGGGCTCAACATATCCACCGATAACACCGTCAACATCGACTTTGAGCAGTAAGTAGGTAACTTAGTTAGCTCCAGGGTGGCGGAATTATTCGAAAGAGTCACCGCGGCCCTGGAACGCAATGAGCATTTGGAACACGGGAGGGTTTTAGTCAGTAAGAGTCTGACACTCCCTACCGCTCCGCCGAGAGCGAGGGAAGTCATTTGATGATTTCCCATCCAAAAACAGGGTTACCTTTTCGAGGCTGCACTCCCCTTCGCACTCGTACTTTACGGAGTGCTCGAGCGGCGTCTCCTCCACCGTGGGGCGAAAGTATAGGAACAGAGAGTGCACCAGTGTTTGCGCACATACACTGCACTATAATTATCTCCTGCTTACTTGGCTAATCTCTCCATCCAGATTGACCACCGTGATCGAAAATTGGTCGAGGGATTATTATTAAACTCGCGCCTCGTCCTCGAAATTAGTAATTAACACATGTACTTACGCTAGTTGTCACCGCTAGTGTTCACTTAGTTGAGAAAAGAATATTATTATTTATTTATTTTTATTTTATCTGTGGCAATACAATTTGTCATACCCACAAAACATATTTTATTTTTATTTTTTAAACATGTGGGTACTTCGTCCAGTTCCGTTCTCATACGATGTCGCCAATCATTTGCATTCTGGTGCTCAACCACTCAATATCTATTTCGCGTCTTCGCACAATCGTTTATAAAAATGCCAAAACGTAAGAGTGCCTATTTACTAGGCTCATGAACAAGACATTAACCATTACAATAATAAAATAAGACAGTTAGAACGCTAAATTAGTGTTATACAAATTAGTGCTTCAGAAAGTGTATCAGACTTAGAGGAAGCTGTCATTGTACGCGATGAAGATATAGAAGCAGGTTTTTTTACCTACTGACTATTTTCTTTCCGCCCTTTTTACGTATTTAAGTTACCTTAATGCAATCTGAACAGTCATTGGGGCTGTTTCAACGCATTTAAAATATGGTTGGCGTTCCTTCCGTTGGAGATTGTAACCTGACCTTATAATTATTGTGACTACGGCTAATCTACAAACAATAACTATGCAGGTACTAGGCTGAAATTTCAATGCTTTATTTAAAGATAAAAGATTATGATCGTAAAAATGTGTCAGGGACTTTAAGTTCAATTTTTAATGTTTGTAAGTTATTTAACTTACGATTTAAAAATTATCATATCTATGATAATTTTCAGACAGCCCCGCACTGCGACCAGAACATTGATTCTTAGAATGGCCACCTGAAGATGAAACACCACTAGTTCAGGATTATAGGAACAAAACCTGTGAACCTCAGCCAGGCCCTCGTACTTTCACGGATGTACCCCCCGAAGAGTCTTTTACTCATGCTGTTAATATTCCAGATCTGGATACGGAAATCTTAGACATGTTAGGCGATGACCCTACTATCCCTGAAAAATACGGGTCTGAAATACGTAACGAAGTTGCAAATCGTTTATTACACTTTGCGAAAGACGGTCTGAATAAGGAAAATCGTAAAAACTTGATGTCAAAATATGTATTACCTAAAATTTGTATCCCCCTAAAAAAATCTGAAACTTAAAGCGGCAATTGCTGATACCGCAATTAAACGAGACAAAGGCATAGAAAACAAACAGAAACAAATGTCTAGTGCAGTTGCTTGTTTGGCTGACATCATACATTCCAAAACATAAAACAACAACGTGCTGCAAAAAATAATGGATATAAGCAGAATTTTATGCGATTTACAACATGCAGTTTCAATTTATTTCCTCTCAAAAAAGACATGAAGGAACTCCTTAAAAACACCAAGATAGTCACGTATCTGTTCGGTGAAAATTTAGCAGAGACATTAAAATCAGCAAAGGCTGTAAATAAATCAGGAATCGAACTGAAAGCCGAATCTAGCAGCAAGACTGTGAATACCTATTATAAAGGACCCGCATCGGGAGCTTTAAACCGCAAGGCTCCCCCCAGGCGCGCAGGCCGCCCGTGGGGCTGGCGCCAACGCCGAGGAGCCACGCGCCTGCCGCGTCGCGCGCACAATATCCCCCGCCGCAAACGCAGTACATGCCAGCGCACACGCACTCATCGAAGACGTCCCCCGTCGATCCCCGTCGCCGCTTCTAGAAACAGATAAGTACGCAGGCCGCTTATCTACATTCTATCAACAATGGGCTGCAATAACGAATGATGCAGACTATACTATCTTGGATAAGAGGTTATAAAATACCATTTACATCACCCGTTGTAATACAATGTAAGTACAAAGTTGTTCTTTCTGTTTATTGATTGTACCAAAATAAAAAATAATTTATAAATTTACAAACATTATTATATTTATTATAAATTGATGATATTCCCAAAAAAGTACTCTCAAAGTCGACATGTGTTACTTACTAATCTCGAGGTCGAGGCGCGAGTATATTATTATGATAGAACTGCACGTACAGGTAAGTTCCTTTAATCATTAATTATACCCCTTGAATACACTGGTTATCAGTATCAGTTTTTCAGGCGACTGACCTAAATATTGTAAGGCCTCGTCCCAATACATGTTCTGAGACTGAGGAGCGCTTTCTATCGGAACGCATATCGCGTCGATCGCGAATTCGCGCGGTGATCGCTTTCTATTGGGACAGTGCCTTAAAGATCTAACGAACGCAGGGATCAAAGGGCTTATGTGTACCAGAGAGTAAATATACACGTTAAAATTAAGAGTTCCTCTAGTCATAATAACCTTATTTCCACAGCTTCGAGGATTCAAATGCTTGTGTGTATATGGGCGTCTTCAAAATCGGACAAACTGAGCATAAAAAGACGTTGGCAGTTCTTGAAAGTAAGTCCTAACTATTACACTATCACACTCACACTATCACTCAAATATTATAAAGGCGAAAGTTGGTGAGTGTGTGTATGTTTGTTACTTCTTCACGCGCAAACGGCTGGACCGATTTAGATGAAATTTGGTATAGAGGTTGTTTCAGTCCCGGGAAAGGACATAGGATAGATATTTTATCCCGGGAGTATGTTCCCACGCGGACGGAGCCGCGGGCGGTAACTAGTGAAATTTTAATACGGAAGTGCGTTTGTATGTTACCTCTTCACCCATCAAATTCTGACTTGGTGCCAATGAGATCATCTCAGTAGTATAGGCCTTCGAATAAAAAAAGAATTATCAAAATCAATTCATAATTGACGGAATGATCGCATAACAAACATACAAAAAAAATTTATAAAGAACATGAAGTTGAATTGAGAACCTGCCGACTACCCTTCATCCCACGGTGGGATGAGCCGCTCTGAACATATATGTTTACTCATTATTACACTGCTTTTTGCTGTCCATAAATAAATAAATAAATTAAAACACTTAATTATGACAATACAATAAAACAAATTCCACTTGGAACAACGAATTCCACTCAGAAACAATAACTACACTATAAAACTATTTGTTTGCACAGCACGACTAACTCGGCGCAGTGCCATGGTAAATTAGCCAGAATACTAATTTATTTATTTATTAAAACTTTATGCACTAGTAAAATCACTGAACAATGGCGGACTTGATTTAGAAGGATAAAGACTACAATAGTGTACTGGCAGTGGCGTGCGGTGGGTCTCAAGAAAGGGTAGGCAAACGGACAGATAACAAAAAAAAAACTCACCAGATTCTTCAAAGTTCAAATCACGATATTCTGACGATGCAAATTATGAAAGATTCGGCCACCCCAAATATCTTATCCAAGTGGGTGATTGTTAGAACACGTCACTTGCAAAATTCCGATGTGGCCTTTAAGGGCCCTCATTCATGTGATTCGCTGATATATAAATATATATAATAAGTTAACTACGGGTTTTACAGCAGTGAAAAAGTTAAATTAAACTAACTCATTTATAAATTAAATCCACGCGCCTATCTTTTTTCAAATATGATTTTAAGACCTGATCATAAAAAGTAGGCTTGCGTCGTAGTTCGACCATTAATTCTTTTTCGATAGAAATTAAAGATAGATTTGTGAGTCGTTGCTGACTCTGTGTGTTTCTTAAATAGGTGTGGATACGTTTTAAGGATGAAAATGAACGTTCTGCCGATGCGCTGCTCGCTGGGATAGTAACTATAAACTTCGCCAACCGTAAAACTTCAGAAAAAACTTTATCTAAATTATTTTTATTTAAATTTTGAATGATACTATATATGCTACAATTCGCAAATTCAGGCGATTTATAAATACAGCGCAATTCATTTTTTAATCTATCAAAATTAAAATTAGCCTGATAAGTATTAGTGAACTCTCTGATTTCCTTTTCAGGGAATTGATCACTATATTTAATAAAATTCTCACAAGAAAGTAACTCAAAGAATTTCAAATTTTTAATATTCATGTAACGATCTCTTAATTCGCTGAGTACATTATCAATTATTTCCATAAAAATTCGCCGATAATGTATTTTTACATCATCGACATTGCGCTTTCTTTTGGGCGGTCCGGTAATGCGAACAGTTGCATCATAATTGATCTCGAACCTATCTCTGTAACGAGCTAAAAATGACTCGAATTCTTTTATCTTTTTTACACAATATGCGATGTCACAAGTTTTTTTCTGTATAATATCGTATAAAATATCGGTTTCAGCAAAAATTTCCGCGAATGTTTTTAAAAATAAATTAAACTCGAATTCTTTCATGTTAAATAAAAATGAAGTGACTTGTGACAATGTATCACCATCCCAGTGTTCTGTATTTTCATTCATTTCCTCAAACAACTGAAGGAGGTGAGAAGATTCGTTATTAATTATATTTAACGTGCGCGAGTGATATGTCCACCTAGTTTCGGCGACACGAGGCAGCTTTTTCATAACGGCAAATTCGTTATAATACGCCATTCGTTTCGTACTAGTGTGAAAAAAAACCGCAATTGATTTTATTATATTAAAAAAGCGTTTTGTTTCAGGAACCCGTTCAAAAGATTTCGATAAAACTAAATTTAATACATGTGCTGAACACCATACGTACATAGCTTGCGGACATTTTTGCCTCACCAAAGCCTGCACACCGTTAATTTGAGAGGATAAAACTGCTGCCCCGTCATAAGTTTGAGCAATTAATTTAGAATGACAATATAAATCTGCTAAAGTTTCCAAAATTATAGAACTTAAGGTTACAGCGGTCCGATCCGCGCTGACATCTACGTATTTAATAAATCGATCCACTACTTCGGAATCACGAAAATATCTTAAAATCAGAACTAATTGTTCTCGGCCGCTTATGTCCGGGGTTTCGTCCACGAGAACAGCTACGTAATCGGACTGTTTAATTTCGTCTTTAATGTGATCAGTCATCACAGATGCAACGCTCGAGATCAAATCATTTTGCGTTCTGTTCAACATGCCTATGAATGAGGTACTTGCATTTTGTAAGTGGGTTTCTAAAACTCCGTCATATTTTGCTAATAAATCTACTGTTTCTAAATAATTACCTCTATTCAGTGATGATAATGATTCATCGTGGCCGCGAAAAGCTAATTCTTGTTTTCCCAGAAAGCATACAACATCGATCAGTCTCTGAAAAATATTTCTATTTCTATCTACTTTGGAATTATGCCTTTCTATATCTAATCTTAACTGGCTATTAATACTAGTTTCAATACGTGATTTATCAAATGTATTTAACTTTAAGCAAGCTTCTCTATGTTTTTCTGATAGGTCATGCTTTTTTGCAGAGGAATGGAAGTTATGCAAATCTATATCCCTCACTCCACTTACTAGAAGTATTAAACAAAATGCACGGAAAACAAAATAATTTATTTGTGTGGATACATCCACACAGCCATTTATATGTTGCATAATTTTGAGGATTAAAATGATGAGTTCGAGATGATGAATTACCATGTTTTTGGATTAATTCTCGTAATTCGGGTAAACATCGACCTCTAGACACAATTAGAATCTTATCATTATACACTAATTGCGAAAACTTATTGCTTTTAATTTCTAATAAACACACATCGTCAGCACAGATTTCACATTCGAACACCATTTTTAAATAAATAAACTTTTATATTAGCACTACAGTAAGTTTCAAAATGAATTATTTATAACTCAATAACATATTATAAAAGGTAAACAGTTGAGATCGCGATCACATGAAACACTACCAAATAAAATAGCATTATTTTAGTTTAACGAAAGCTCTAAAATGGCAGATTTCTAATTTTGCCGCATTATATATTGCCGCAACCAATCACTGCCTAGCAGTGTGGCCGTAACATAGAAATCTTAACCCAAAAATCTAAGCGAAATTTCCCACATTCGGGGAAAAAATGTAATTCATGCCGTTTTTAATTATTTTTATGGGGTTTTTGCTATTCTTTACAGTTTAAAATTTTTGGAAAGTACAAATTTAACAATACCACCACGTTTTTTTAATTGTGTTTAGTAATCTTATAGGAAACTATCGTGTATGTATGTAGTCTGTTTCTCGAATTACCAGCAATTCCTCAAATCATCACAACTTGGCAACCCCACATAATTCATTCAATTTTAACTAGCCAATCAGATCAACTACTGTGGTCGGAGTTGAAGCATAAGTTCAGTCATAATCTAAACATGTGTGCCGTTCATACACACGAAATTATGCAGCTGTGTGCTACACAAGCGTAAATTTATGAATGGAAATAAGGCCGATAGCGCGTTTGCCTAACCACGTAGTATAGTGAGTTACGCGAGCGCCTAGCGCTCCGCGCTGCTACATGTTTTGCTCTAAACATTTTAGCAGGAGTTTTAACTTTTTGAATATTGTTTTTGCTGTATTATTTTATTACATGTTGTTTTATTAATGCGTTCTTTGTAGGGCAGGCATGGTCTAATATCGTCCTTTGTGGGCACGCCACTGTGTACTGGCTAGTTAAGTACGTCATGGTAGGTGCGAATTTCGCCAAATATTACTTTCGTATACTACGTGTTTTTGCTGTGTGTATGTGATATAGTGGGGTGACTCTAGTGGAACAGCTTGTTTGAACACATTTAAAATGACTGGACTGTGGTCTGATGACTGATCCTCACATTTTTCAATCTGTAAGTAGTTGCGCCCAAGGTTCTTTGTTATGTAGAAATCTAGCAGATCTGGGTCTTTTATTGGGATCTGTGGGCCACTATGTTGGCTCTCCGTGAGAGACGCATTCTAGATTTAGGTAATAATAATAATAATCATTTTTATTTGTGGAACATAGGTAGTGAATACAGTTTTTTGGGTTAATTAGTCTTGATCCCCAATATGTGTGTATGGAATTCCAGTCTCCTCCGCAGATAAAAACTGAGCCCAGTTGATTGAAGAATTGCTTGAAAACGTCAGCCCCTATTTTATATGGGCAGTAGATTGCAGAAAGTGTTGTGTCATTGTTCTTGTGTTGTATTTTAATTCATGTAGTCTGTATTTCGTCCCTTTTGTAAGGCTCAAGCGGATAATGTTTAATGTTATTTTTGACAATTACAGCAGTCCCACCGTGTGAGGTAACGGAAGGGTGGACTGTCCCTATAGATTATATAATTATCAAATTTTACGTGTGATTTTTGGGGACAGAAAAAAATATTTATAACTTCTCGATATATCATTCTAAATTTGTGTCAGATATTCTATTTCACGAAGTCCGTTTGGCTCTGGTTGTAGTAGTGACGTGTAGTGATAGGCGCGCTAGTGTATGTAAACGTAGGTAGCGTTAGGAAAGAAATCTGACACGCATATATTTATTTAATAAATTATATAGACAATTTAAGTAAATAATATTTAGCTATTAGAATGATAAGTTGCAGAGAAAAGAAACAACAGTTGAAAGTAAATAATATTTTTATTTATTACAGAGAAGAAACAAAAAAATCAGCACTTAATCACTATCAAATTCAATTTCTGATTCGCTTTCGTCAGAATCGTTCCCTAAGTTAATTATGAACTCAAAATCCAGGTCGACGTATTTTAAGTATTCTTTTTCAATTTTTTCAACATGAGCACAGGTTTTTTGCCATGTTTCACTGGTTACTCTATCCAAGCTTTCAAAGATCAGTCTTTCCATGTTCGTCATGTTTTGTTCGATATTCTTTGATGCGATATAATTTTTTACAATACCCCAAATATTTTCAATAGCATTTAATTCTGGGTGATAGGGGGGAAGACGTATGACATCAAAACCCTTGCTCTTAATAAAATCATCAATTTTATACGTTATGTGTTCATCTTTGTGTTTTTTTATAATATCGTACAATTCCAATTTAAGGAGAGATTGCTCAAATGCTATACCCTTATCCCTGAGCCATTGCTGCATGTCTGCTTTCTTTGTAGCCGACGTCGGTAGTTTTTCAGTCCGTGTGTTGTGATATGAAGCATTGTCTAAGACAATGACAGAGCGTGGGGATAAATTGGGTAAAAGTTTTTCGTTTAGCCATTTAACATAATTATCGTAGCTCATATTAGAATGGTAATCGCCAGCTGTTGAGTTGGCTTTATAAATCAATGAAGCATTTTCAATAAATCCATCCTTTGTACCCGCATGCACTAATATAAAGCGAGTGCCTGTGCTAATTTTTTTTAAGAATGGTGTACTCTCTTTCTTTTGTGCCCAGGTGTTGTTTCGCACGTGTGTTGAAAGGACATAACTTTCATCGGTGTACACAATTGGGCGACCTTGACTGCGATATTCTGACATCTTCTTCAAAAATTTTAAACGCCACATTTGTATATCATGACGCTCCGTCAAAACTTTACGGTTATTCTCTGTTTTACGCCACTTGTAACCTAACTTCAGTAACAATTGACGAACAGTTTCGATACAACCATCAAAACCAATTTTTTCATTTAATACAGTTTTTAACTTAGCCAACGTTGGAATTTCTTTATGGATGACATGGAAATTTTGTATAGTACTGCGAACAACATCGGCTGTAAAATTATCTATTTCTATCTTACTATCCCGCTTTCTTCTTTTCTTCATAGGAGAAGTGAAATTTGATGAGCAGGATGGCAATTCTTTCTCTTCTTTTAATATCCGTTGAACAGTTTTCATAGAAACACCTGTAGCCTCAGCTGTACGCCTTGTAATATCTCGTAAATGAGACAAATCACAGTTAGGTTCCGCAACTGATTTTGTGAATTCATACTCTTCTCGCAGGAAATGATAAACGCTAGCTATCATGCTTCGACCCTAGAACAAAACCAAATCGAAATACCTATTTAAGTAACAAGTTTCATAATATTAGATAGATAAACTCTTAATAGCACACAAAAAATAGTAACAATAGTTAAAAAAAAATTTTACCTCACTGTGGACAACTTTTCTGCGTTTACTTGCCATGCTGACGTTACTCTTTGAATTTTTTAGCGCGGAAACAAAACACTAGTGACTCTGACCGCGTCGCGATCGTGACTGAGCGCTCCCGAGGTTACGCACACGAAAACAGTGTGCACGTACAGACCTTACAACATTCATAGTCACACGGACTTCGTGAAATAGAATATCTATACTATATTCTAACTTAAAACAATTTACTTAAACTATTTACATCTACTAAACCTAAGTATGTACATATACAAAAACAAAGTACACTCAGGCGTCAAAGTATTCCTCCGCATCGCTGTCTTTCGGAAACGTGCCCAGAAGACTGGCAGCATTACCAGGTTGAATGGCAATACTAATTCTTTGAGCAAAGAACGAACCAGCCCTCTGGTCTCGTAAAGTGTCGATCAGTCGGCGAGATATGTCCTTGAAAAGGAGACGCGCACTCGGACCCCATGATCCAAGCGTTTCGACCCCAAACGGCTCAAAACTGTAATTCCCAATAAGGTTAAATACAATATTTGCGCCGCTTGAGGGCCTCAGCCTCTTTGGGTGAGTCTTGTTTCCGATATTAGTGCGACATCGATTTTCTCAATATTCATGAACAACTCTTGCCGTCTGTCGGTCAGCCCATTGTCATTCCAGGTGATGATGTGGATATTTGGTCCCTCGGTGGGGCCAGGCGGGTGATTAGTTTGATCATTTGATCCATCATGCTGTCAATCATGTTTCTCATGATTGCTTGGAATCTATTGAACATTGTGTCCAATAGACTAGTGACATCATGTTGGCTAGTTTCCAATGAGGAAACTTTCGACTGTGTTGCAGGCTTGTCGCTTTTGTTTTTTAGAAGCTCAGCATAGCTGGTTCTTGAAAGATACGTCGATTTAACACTTTCGCCAATGCTGGGTCTTTTTTATTTTGTCACAGATGTGTATTTGAATGGTTCGATGGCAGGCTTCATTTTCAGTATCTTTTCTTTGTACTGTTTAAATATTATATTATTGCAGCCCTTATAGCTAGCCGGGTGTTTCCCTTGGGAGTTAGTACAGGTAGCATCTGTCTCCGGGGATTTGGTACACGATGCCGTTGGGTGGCCGTTTCCGCATTTAACGCATCTGAAGGGTCAAAAGCATTGATTTTTTGAGTGCCCAAATCTTTGACATCTCTTACACTGCAACACCTCTTTTTTCTTGTAGCCCTGGTTCAATCGTTACTTTGACGTGGTTGATGTACTTAACATTGAAAATATCTATGTTATTGGCTCATGGCCAGTGTTGGGCAAAATGTATTTAACTACAAATTAACAATTACAATTACAAATTGTAATTGGCGACTTCAATTACAAATTACTTGAAATTTTTGAAAAGTAATTCAACTAACAATTACAATTAGTAATTGTAATTGTTATTTGTAATTACTCAATTACTTATGTATATAATTCCTTTTACAGTTGAGGTAGTAAGTTAAATAAAACGATGAATGATTCACCAAATGTGTTTATTTATTTAAAAAAAAAAGTGATTTACTTTAAATTAGACTTTAACACTACTCTTTGTTCAAACATTTGATCAGAAAGTTTGTGAGATTTTGGTAAATTAATCATTGTAGCATATGAGAATAATCTCTCAACAGGGCCTGATGACGGCATTAATGTATTATACTTAAGAAACACCTGCTTAATCTCAGGATGTCTGTTTAGCATTGAAGTGTCTTTATCCGGATCAGCTAGGTACTTGGACATAAGAATTTCAGGTCTTGTCGAACGGAGTGATTCAGTCAATTCGCCTTCAGAAGAATCTGTTTCGAAAACAAAATACGAATCATCATCATTCTTTGAGCTTGTGCTCGCAGATTCTCTTGCAGTTTCCTCTTGGATTTCAGTTTCTAGGGCTATTTGTTGTTTAAACATATTTTTTATTCTGCGATGGTACTGCTGCTCAATAACAGTAAGCCACTTATCCTTAAATCGAGGATAAGAAATAGTTGCAATTACTGCCTTACTGCCCCTAGACGTAAACAAATCAAAAATCTCTTGAAATCTCTCATTGACGCTTTCTAGGTATTGGGCTGCCAAAGCGTTGCAGTATTTAAAGTTTTCCTCTGATAGTCTCGTTCTATCCAATGCTATTTGTACGCGTGTTGTGCTGCATGCGCGCAGCAAGCGAACAACCGCACAATTTAGGTGGTTTTGTATGTTACCCGCAATATTACCCCGTAAAAAGTAATTGGGTAATTTGAATTACAAATTAATGTAATTAGAATTACTTGTGACTTATGTAATTGAATAACAGTAATTTCAATTACATGTAATTTTAATTAAAGTAATTCAATTACTTTTCATTAATTTGGTAATTAAATTACAAAAGTAAATTAATTACGCCCAACACTGCATGGCTCTAGGTCTATGTGATAGAGAGGAAGTTTTTTTTTGTAGTTTGATGCAACACGTTGACTATTTGACGAACTTCATGTCCATTTGCTTGTAGATCTTCTTTGACCACATCAATATTTTCTGAGGCATGCAGACCTACCCATTACTATGTAAGCCCTTTCGCTCTTGAGTTTGTAGATATAGTGGTTGATGTCCTTTTCGATGAGTTTATCTTTTATTGTTCTGTAAGTTTCAATGCCTGTAGGCATTAGCTTGATTATGTGTCCTGATTTTAGTGTAGTCATGATATACTTGTTCCTTTCAATAATTTTGCTTAAGAGATCTCTTAAGGGTGTTATACCCACTATGTCAGACACAAAAATTGGTTCAGGCTTCGGTATATATTCTTTGTGTTCCTTAACAGCTATAGGATCTTGAATGTCAATGTCTTGAGAATGTCAAATGTGTTTTGCACGGGGATTGTGTAATTAAACCGTTTGGTAGATGTTTGTTTATTTTGACCTTCTGTGGGGCTATCGAGCCTTCTGAGTTTATTGTTAGGTACTTTGTCTTGCTGCCACTCTTGATTTAAGGATTCTTATTTCAGTTGTCCAAAAGAGTCCCATTGACTTGCCACATGCTAAAAAGTATTGTTTAGCATGTGGCAAGTCAATGGGGTTTTGAATGTGGCTTGATTGATAAGTGTTTGCATTACTTTCCTGACTTTCGGCCTGCTTATCCGTGCTTATGCATCCGCTGAACGACAAAGACCTTGGTCTAGTTTTCAGGAGTCCTTTGTGAAAATGTTGTTGGGTGTAAGTTTTTTGAGTTTTATTATCAGTCATATCATTTGATTCCCACGAGTATGGACGATAGGATGGTCGCTACACAGAGTGACACCATTCCTGTGAGAAGGCTAATGATGTTCGTCAGGTTCACCAAGGTTGGCGTTCGAGACTGACCTCCCTCAGGCATGCATCCTCTTGACGCGGTCTCCACCGTAGGATTGGGATAAATTTTTATTGAGGCTTTCTACCTCTCGACGCGGACAGCTAAGCCAATGTCCCCGATTCTGCATATTAACTCAACAGAGCAGCGGGTGAGGAGACCATTTCCTGTCTCCATCGCTTTGATCTTGGACGGGTTAGTTAACCGCCGCCCCAAGCTAGGCGTTGTTGTTCGTTTAGCACCACCGGGGGGAGACGTGAAGTGGGTCTAACCACACAGTGTAGAGGGACGCAAGCAACTTCCTCCTCCAGATTTTTTTTTAATAATATTTTGGATGTTATTTAAAAAAAAGATACATGCTGATAAGATCACTATTAAAATACCTGATATTACATAAACATCATTTTATTTGCGAAAAACCGTTAACTTATCTGGATTTGACCAGTTCACTTCGTGATAATGTAAATAGCCTTTTACATTGTGGGGAAACCACATAAATTAGTTTGGGCACAAACATAGAGTTGGTGGGCTAATACTACACTAGGAGAATGCGGTATGGATACATCTATCTTCAATGCTCATAGCACCTGACATGCTGCCAACACAAAATGGCGAATTACCTATATTTTTTTTAATGACAAAGCATGAATAGTAGAATAATGTACATTTTATTGAAAGGAAATGAGGAATATTAACTAATGAAAAAAATTAAATGATTTGTATGTATGTCTGATAATAATATTATTTGTCTGATCAATGTCCTAGATTGATAAGGAAAGTGGACCTAGGACCAAACGATTTATTTTTATTTAGCTTTTAGTACATAATTGTTAAATTAAATATAAAAAGCATGAAATAAAAATTAAATTTAAAATTAAACAACCCCCGACAAAAACCTTTAAAAAGTAAAAATAAAATGTATTGATCCTTTTAGTTTAATTTAGGTACGATTCTTGCGTTTGCGGTCTGCCGAGGCGAAGACGCTTGGCCCAAAGAATCGTACCTATATTAAACTGAAAGAATCAATAAATTTTATTTTCTACTTTTTAAAGCTTTTTGTCGAGGTTTTTGTATTTATATATCGTTGTTTCTCATGAATACATTAATCTAAAAACTACTTTTTATTGCAGATGGCTGTAAGTTTTTTTTATCTTCCAGTTAGTTTCACACCCATAGAACGACTAATGTTGAGGCACATTCATTCATTGCGTGGCTTATAATAAATATAAAAACTTTTTACAAATAAATACAACCGACTTCCAAATAAAAAAGACGGGTGTGGGTAGTTGTTTTTGGTTGCTGTTTCGTTTTTGACACCGACTTCCGAAATTAAAGTTATTTTATACTTTGTTGTGTTTTTTATTTGGAAGTCGTTTGTATTTTTTTGTAAAAAGTTTTTTATTTTCCACTTTTTTGTGGTGATACTCCACATCTAAATTGACATTATTTCCATTTACGACTTCATCGTTCAGTCCAAGTCCAGACCAGCTCATAGTTAAATATCTACTTTGCTTTGGGATTGACATAAACCTAACAATATGTCACTTTACTAGATTTTATTAATTTTAAGTTGAGGCGGTTACTGGTTTATCTTTGAAGTTCACCGTAAAGTGAAAATACAATATAGCTATAGGTAACTAAATCCAATGCAAAAAGAATCGTCAAGATCGGTTAATGAACAATAAAGTTATGTCCGAATAGATACCTAACCCCAAAAACATGTTAATTCAGGTTGACTTGTTTGCATCTGTCCCCTTCACAGCGTCAAAATCATCTAAATCAATATTCATAATGGACGGAATGATCACAAATATCGAAAAAAAAACATACAGACGAATTGAGAACCTCTTGCTTTTGGAAGTCGGTTAAAAAGTTCAAACAGATCGGTATTGCTATCACTTGAAACAAGTTTAAAATAAAGTTAACATTCAAAATTTATTTTTAAAAGTAGTCACAACTTTTTTTTTAAATACCTACTTATCAAAAACTTTACTAAATGTGTAAAAAAATCCCACGCATCGCTATCGACTGGAAGTGTTCCTAAAAGACTTGTGACATTGAAAACTTAATGATTTTTAATATTTCAGCACCAAGTAAGTTCCATAATAAACTTTTAATATTTTATGTGTATTTCCATAGCCCTTTAATTACATTGCAAATGTTGTTATCAATTTATTGCTAGTAAGATGACTTGTGTTTTCGGATACGCATCTGGCTTCAAGTCCTCCTTAATTATTTCCATCTTTGTCAATAGTTAAATAAGTTAGAAGGACATAGTGGACTTAATGCAATACGGTATATGCATTTTCTACCAGGGAATGAGAGATAAGCAGGTAGCTATTGGCCTCGATCTCGCCCGAAGCCAGGTAGAAGTAAAGTCGAGGGTGGAACGAGCGAGCCTAGAAGATGCCTGCTGACTCTTGCTATGGGGGTTCCCTGCAGTCTGATTTGTAGTTCTGTAGAGGAAGGGACGAAATACCATAATATCAAGGGTTGATCACGTGATATTTAGGCAGCTTTTATCAATCCCATACATTTGTGACGTTTTGACAATCTTTTCGTCACGCTACCGCATACAGAATGTTACTGGACGCCTAAAGCCTCATGTGGCTCCCCGCACACACAATGTATCACCTAAGTGCGACTGCGAAACATGACATGCAACACGAAGGTTGCATGAATGCCTTCGAAGGCATTTCTACCAATCAACGAAGGGTGGTGGATTCATTCTAGCTGGTGGTCTAGAAAATATTGCTCTAAGCGATAAGAACATTTATTGTTACACCCTTCTATTATAAAATCCGTATGTATTTATGGTGTACAATAAAGTGTATTTCTTTTATATTCTTTGTCTTCTCTGACTGAATGCTTGTGTCCTGGCAGTGGTGAACGTGAGTGCGAGTGCCGCAGTACCGCCGCCCCCCGAGGGACAGCTCCAGCACTCGGTGGAGTACACCTGCAATGTTGCCAATTGTGAGCCGGAACAGGTAACGTGTTACAACAAAATGTTGTACCTCATCATCATCATCACCATGACAGCCGAAAGACGTCCACTGCTGAACATAGGCTTCCCCCCAAGAGGGGGGTTTGCCATAATCGCCACACTTGGCAGGCGGGTTGGCGATCGCAATGTAGCTGTTGCAATGCACAGAGAATGCCATTGCCAAGCATTCAATATCGGTGATCGAACTAGGAAAGAAAACTAACTTATACGCCTATGTTTGACGACTTTTGCAACTTTGTACTTGCTTCATGAATTTTGTCATTGACTACCACCCTAGGCTGCGATACCTAAACCGTCCTAATACAAAGAGTTCGATCATACTGCAAACCCGTAGCATAATAAAATTGTGTTATACAAATGATTGGAATCGGTCGCATACATTCATTTTGACATTGCAACTGTATCCATTGCGGTGGCGGATGCAAATTTTTAAACATACGAAGCAGTGGAGTTCCTATCGACTGCGAAAGAATATGCGGTTTTATGAATTCAGTAGGTATCTAACCAAAATAAATGTTGGTATACATTGGACCTGAGAAGGATATAAAATAGTCCTTTTTTATTTTTTTTTATTAATTTAATTAAAGACTTCTGGGAAACATATATATTAATTTTAAATTATTAACTATGTATGGACAACTAACTATTACTATAATATAAGCCGAAGTCAAGGGCAGAAGCTGGTTTATTAATTAAAACATTATATTTGTAGATCTACATCAACGACAAATCTCTGAAAAGCGATGACAAGAATCCCATCTACTCCTACAAGGTACGTAGCGCAGGTTTGACACATCATCTGCCAGGATTGCGGACCTGATCGAAAGAGTCTTGACCGAATACGCGGTGGCGTGCGCCCGCGCCTCCCGCCGTTGCCCGACGTCAGCCGAAGGTGGTCGAAGACTCCCAAACAGGGCTTTAGTCAGTAAGTGTGTTTGTGTGTGTGTGTGACAATCAAAATAAATAAAAAACCGGCCAAGTGCGAGTCGGACTCTCACATGAAGGGTTAATTTCTAACTAAATTTATTTTTTATTATTTATTGTTATAGCGGCAATAGAAATACACACTCTGAACATTTCAACTGACTATCTATTACGGTTCTTGAGATACAGCCCGCTGACAGACAGACGGACGGACAGTGGAGGCTTAGTAATAGGGTTCCGTTGGTTACCTTTCGGGTACGAAACCCTAAAAAACAATCAAAATCAAAAGTCATTTTTTCAAATAAGGCCGAGTACCAGCACTTTTTGAACGTCAAAGTTTTACATAAAGTCATTCCCCCAAAACGCCCGCCCGTCACCACTTCTTCATCTTCAGAAGTGGCGTAACAAACACCCCAGCAACACACATATCTGTTAGGGTGTTATCACACAAATCGATCGATGGCATCGATCAACATCGATTGACATCGATCGATATTGATCGATTGATGTGAGAGCTTTGGCTGATCGAGGGATACCGGGCGACAAAACAATTCAAACCACACCTATTGATCAACGTCGATCGATGCCATTGATCGACGTCGACTATTTTATTCTACCATCGATCGACGATCGATCTATTGGTGGTAGCACCCCTAAGTTCCCTGATGACTTACAAAAATGAAATTTGGTACAGAAATAGATGACACCCTGGAGACGGTTATAAACTTAGTGAGCGATGTATTGCCTGTGTGTATCTTTTTAATTATGTACTTTATTAAAAAATAATGAAATGTATAAAAATGTAGCCCGCCAGTGTCGGGAACAGGCTCCAAGCTACCAGCGGTCAGGGCTCCAGAGAAAGAACCTCCTAACAATGCGAGTCGTGTCCAGCCGGTCTTTTCTGTCAACATCTCACCGTGTTTGTAGATGGAGTGAGCATGAAGATTACTGAGTCTACAACCCACATATAAAAAAATGTTCCGTTTTAAATAAAAGATAGCGTTTCATACAAATATGAACCTAAAGCCGGAGCCACACGCTTGCAGAACCTCAACAAACCATAAACAAATCCAAACGTTTAGATAGGAATTGGCTTGTGTGCTTGCGAGCGCTTATAGCCAACCTTGACTGCCAGTTTTTTAACCGACTTCAAAAATAGGAGGAAGTTCTCAATTTGATTGTATTTTTGCACAAATCAAAGGGAATTTACCACACGAGCGTTTTGCGACGCGTCCACACGCTTGTTTGTAAAATGAGTTTGAAGTTTGCGGTAAGTGCCAAGAGTGTGACTCCGAATAAGACATAAAAAGTAAGGCTCATAATCGTCAACGCGACAACGGTTCGACGCCACTCTGAAATTTTACAAGCTTCTTTTTTTTGTAGATGATAAAAGGGACGGACAAGGACGTGTACACCATAGACTTCTTGATCGATCCGTTCAGCAAGGAGTACGAGGGCTTGTACCAGCTCATAGTGGCCAACGGCACGGAGAGGGTCACCAAGAACATCATGGAAATTGGGTACGTGTAAAAAAAAAAACAACTGTTTTGGAGTCGGCTTCCAGTCAAACCGGAGCTGAATGCGAGTAGGTATTTTATAGTGAGAGACTTCCTATCTGACCTCCACCACTCTGTATCTGACTGGTGACACAGCACCGCTTGGCGAGACTTTTGTTGTGTCACTGACTTCAAGGCAACTTGACTTGAAGTGGTTGTTGTTTGAGTAAACCATGGTTTTGAGTTATTTGACTTGATGTCCTATGTCCCCTTGAAGGGCAGAGGTAGAACAGTAGTCCTTTATAGCGAGCGGTTTTGAGCTTCACGCTGAAAATGACGTAAGGCGAGGTTCACCTCGCTTTACGTCATTTTCGATGCTCGTCGCTTCTACTTCAATGAATCTGTTTTGCCTTTTCTCAACTTTACTCGTATTGGGGCTGCTTCCAGTCTAAGCCGATGCTAAGAGTACTCGTACATGAAACGACTGCCTATCCCAGACCTCCTCAACCCAGTGGGTAACACGGTACCCAGTGGCAAGACTGGTACCAATAACGAATGCCAAAGATGTTCAAATGACAGCCGGGACTCTGGTTTGTGTAAGTGGGGCTTACCTATGGGGCTCATTACATGACATCAAGTAATTGTGGATGTACCACTCTAAGCCTCTAGCTACTCCTTAAAGCAACGCCAGCGTGACGTCCAGCGAGTCATGAAGTTTTAATTTGTTTCAGGTCGCTGGATTAATGGACAGGTGCTGGGATACGTCATGCTTAGCGCAGATAAACTGTTTTTGTTTTTTTCTTATGTACCCAATAAATATTGAATTTGTGTGAGAAGCATTGTGTTTTATTATACCAGCGGTATAATGTGTATTTGTAATAATCATCCTTGGTGGAATTCTCATATTCTTCTGAGGGAATCCGAGTTCGCGACACCATCAATTGATGAATCATTAAACTTTTTCAATCAAGATATTCTTAATTTACACACGAAATACATTCCACAAAAATTACATCATAGCAAAACATATCCAACTTGGTACAATTCGGCATTAATCAAAACAATTATAGAAAAATACAAATATTTTACAAAGTTTAAGACGTACGGCAATATAGCTGATAATTATCATTTAAGCTTCTTTGTGAAAGGGTAAAGGTATTAGAATTGCAATGTTATGAAATCTACTTGAACTTAACAGAAAAATCTATTAAAGAAAACCCTAAATATTTTGGATGTTTGTTAAAAAACGAGATAACTCAAATGCAGTTCCGAGTTCTTTAAACTATAATGGCGAAACGTTGCGTACCGGTGAAACAATACGCGAAGCGTTCTCTACTTACTTTCATTCTACATTTCTAGATACAAGCCCTAGTCATGGAATTTCTTCACCCCCTCTTTTTACTGAATCTGCCAGCCTGTCTGATATATGTAGACTTGTAGTGAACGTTGAAGAGGTTTTGAACTGACTTCGCAAGTTGGATTCTTCTAAAGTGGCTGGCCCGGATAAAATTTCCCATAAACATTTTTCAATTTAAGAGTATTGATAGTTGCCACTTGGTCGTTTCGAGGGGTAAAAATAGTGCATTGGAGAATTGAACTCATTCTCTGAAGCAACGGGATAACACAGGCTTTCTCTAAAATAGCATCATCTTAATTGTAGTAAGAGCCGACTACATTTTTATAACGTTATTCGAATCTATCTGGCCTCTTAAGTAAGTATACTCGCACATCTGAACTTTCATGTGTTGATATTGTGTATATTGCGCTAAAGAATAGAGTTTTATGGGCATGCACCTATTTCAGCAGCTGTTGTTCCTCGAAGTGTTATCGGGATTGTCTACCTGAAATCACTGCAGATAAGCACCGTAACGCCTGACGTCAGCCGTAGCTATTTTGTCTTATGACTCCCAAAGACCTGTCTCCTGTTTCTACAGCTTTGTTCACCCTTTCCAAATGATTAAACTATTTTGATTATTGAGACCAAATGATTTTCCGTTTTTATAGTATTTCGAATGAAAAAGAAAACAGACTATGCTGTTCTTAAATTTCTAAGTAAAGAATCTTTTTGATGAATCAAGTCGATTCATATTTCTTTTGAACCAGCAAGGTAAATCGAAACGATTTCAAAACCTTTTTTACGACACTGAAGACTTTAGGACATAGATAGACCTGATCACCCGAGCTGACTAAACGCTTTTTGTGTTAGAAGACGCGATGCCCCCGTCAAGGGCTTTGCCTTCTACCTGCAGTTGATGCCGTGGCTCCTGGCCCCAGACTGGTAAAAACAGGCCCATCTAAACTTTACCTTAAGCACAAATATANCTTGTAGTGAACGTTGAAGAGGTTTTGAACTGACTTCGCAAGTTGGATTCTTCTAAAGTGGCTGGCCCGGATAAAATTTCCCATAAACATTTTTCAATTTAAGAGTATTGATAGTTGCCACTTGGTCGTTTCGAGGGGTAAAAATAGTTCATTGGAGAATTGAACTCATTCTCTGAAGCAACGGGATAACACAGGCTTTCTCTAAAATAGCATCATCTTAATTGTAGTAAGAGCCGACTACATTTTTATAACGTTATTCGAATCTATCTGGCCTCTTAAGTAAGTATACTCGCACATCTGAACTTTCATGTGTTGATATTGTGTATATTGCGCTAAAGAATAGAGTTTTATGGGCATGCACCTATTTCAGCAGCTGTTGTTCCTCGAAGTGTTATCGGGATTGTCTACTTGAAATCACTGCAGATAAGCACCGTAACGCCTGACGTCAGCCGTAGCTATTTTGTCTTATGACTCCCAAAGACCTGTCTCCTGTTTCTACAGCTTTGTTCACCCTTTCCAAATGATTAAACTATTCTGATTATTGAGACCAAATGATTTTCCGTTTTTATAGTATTTCGAATGAAAAAGAAAACAGACTATGCTGTTCTTAAATTTCTAAGTAAAGAATCTTTTTGATGAATCAAGTCGATTCATATTTCTTTTGAACCAGCAAGGTAAATCGAAACGATTTCAAAACCTTTTTTACGACACTGAAGACTTTAGGACATAGATAGACCTGATCACCCGAGCTGACTAAACGCTTTTTGTGTTAGAAGACGCGATGCCCCCGTCAAGGGCTTTGCCTTCTACCTGCAGTTGATGCCGTGGCTCCTGGCCCCAGACTGGTAAAAACAGGCCCATCTAAACTTTACCTTAAGCACAAATATATGCCATGCCATGTAGTGAATGTGAAGTCGAACTGTCAAAATATTATTTCCGGTAAAGTACACAGTAAAACTGAAATCGCGAAAAAAAAATCGACTGGCCCATACATTTTGCGTTGTTGTTTTTATATTCGCGATTTCGGGATTAATGACGACCTCTTTTCAGATTTCGAGGTCGTTCTTTTACACGCTCTAGAAAACAGACAAAATCACTTTTCCTGTAAGAGGTATTAATAGTTTACCAAATAACTAAACAATATGTTTTGGTGTGATTTATAGAGTCAACCGATTGCGATGAAACAAAATCTAAGTAAGATTCAGAGTTACGCATAANTTTTATTATACGCGTCATGCAACAACATTGCAGCTCTAGAAAACAGACAAAATCACTTTTCCTGTAAGAGGTATTAATAGTTTACCAAATAACTAAACAATATGTTTTGGAGTGATTTATAGAGTCAACCGATTGCGATGAAACAAAATCTAAGTAAGATTCAGAGTTACGCATAATGCCATGTTTATGTGTAAAAGTTATCTACACAGGTTTTGTAATTTTTACGTGCTGCGTGCACAACTAAACAGAATACAGAAAAATACTTTAATTACTCGTTCTTTAGTAGTGTTTTTTTTTTGGATGTCGGTTGAATTTTTTGTAAAAAAAAAATATTTTTCACTTTTTAGTAGTGAATTTTTTTGTAAAAAGTTTTTATATTTGTCACTTTTTAGTAGTGATAGCACTCCACAACTTAATTTGGTATGATTTGGTTTGTTCATGTTGGTGTGGTTTGGTTTGGTATTTGGTTGGAACTGGTGTAGATAAACAAAAAAACAGACATGCGATTTCAGCAATCCCGGTCCATTTGCTATCATTTATTGAAGAGTTCTGCCTATGTCCGAAGTTCTTCCGTTACAGCTCTTTTAAAGGTTACTGATGACATTCGCTGGGCTATGGACCACAAATCTCTGACATTACTTGTACTTCTGGATTCCAGTAGCGTCTTCAACTCTTTTGACTTCGATATCCTTCTTGGGATCTTTAAATATTTCAATTCCTCTTCTTCCCTTATTAGTTGGTTCGACTCCTATCTTCAAGGCCACTCGCAGCGGGTGCGCCTTGATGAATCTTCTTCGAATTGGTGCTACCTTACTGCAGGTGTGCCTCAATGTGGCGTTCTCTTTCCTCTTCTCTTTTATATTTTTATTAACTCTATCACTTAAGTTATCTCCTCTAACTTCCATCTCTATGCCGACGACCTGCA
>NDFZ01003733.1:0-21004 GCA_002192655.3 Mamestra configurata
AATTCTCTTCTGATTTTAAGACTCTATTAAAATTGACAGATTATTAACCCTCAATTTCCAAATGGCCACGTGAATGAAGATTACGGCGCGGCAGCTGTGTTTCAAGCGCCAATCTCCGGACCCACCCTTGCGGGATATGCGAAGGAATTGGGGAATAATTTATTGCCCAATTAGCAGACCCTCGGTACCCAGAAAAAATATGAAAATCAGACCTTAACTAAGCCGATAATTGCTTATTTACCCGGACCCTATCGACTTGCCTGGACGTGACGCCACCAAGAATTTTCATTCGTATTTTATGAGCATTCTTAATTAAAAATAGGAACATCGTTTGCGCACCGCTTTACGTGATACTGATATAAGCTTATTAATTATTTGAATATCAATAACTTCGGAACTGATAAATTAATTTTGATTTAGTTAAATGGGAATTTAATTTGGTAATTAACTTCTGTTGACAAATTAATATTGAATGGTATTGAAACGGCTAATTTATATTGAAATTATTGTGGAGTGTTGGGGTGGATGAAATGTGTTTGTTTTGCTTTTGTGGTCATTATTGCGCTTATGGTATTCGATGTGAGGCTGTAATAATGTTGACACATTGCCCCACTATTTGTAAAGTACCTATATACAAAAGCAACACAATAGTTTCACAGTCATCACTAAAAACTGGTACCTATCTAAAAAAGAGCCAACATTTACATCCAATATTGTTTAGATAAGTCGGATAACGAGAAGCTAAAAATGTTTACATAGTATAATGTGTCACCGATAACACGATACTCGTTTATAATGTGCCGAGAAAAAGCTTTCTGTTGTCGAAAATTCCACGAAAACAGTACTTATCTCTACACCCGATATTTATCTCTAGAAAAAAAAAAACAACTTGTCTATGAATTTGAAACGTTTTGTTTTTCCATCGATACAGAAGTTACGAGATAAGCGAGATAGAATTTATGTTCAACGGAGCTTAGATTAAGAGCGGAAAGAAATTTTATTAGAGAAAGTGACGTGACTTAAAATACTTTCTTATTTATCCAATTAACGAGGTTCGGATCAGTCTGTTTAACTGCAGACAGTTGGTTTCATTACCGATAAATTATTGTTAGGGAATGTGCCGTAACGGCTAGGAGTGGTAAATTATGAGTTCGACATCTAGATAAGTTCATCAGCTGTGCCCTGGGTTTATTGTCGCAATATTTATGATTTCCTTGTTGGTTTTTTTACTATTTTTTGGGAGTTCTGAGGATCGAAAATCCTTAGAATTGAATGGGTTATAAGTACGGAAGTAAGGAAGTATGCTACAAATGATTTAATATGAACACTGGGTTTTGTGATTGATCTTTCAGCCTATTTGAATTTTAAACCTGTTATTAAATAAGTAAGAGGTACCTACTTAGTAATCTTCTACTATACTGTTCCTTTGATATTGTTCGTTTATTCCACTCAATTCTTCTGTCAATTTCCATTCATGCTCCGCTCAAGGCGGGCTTGAATGAAAACAGGAATATAACACTACATTACCCGGCCGGCCCTCCTCAAAACGGCCGTCAGTCATCCCTCCAAGCGGTCCGGAACGACGAAACCTCATCATTCCCTTTACGTGATCTTCACCCGACCGCATTGTTATCAGATTTAACTATTCGACNGTTGTTCGTTTATTCCACTCAATTCTTCTGTCAATTTCCATTCATGCTCCGCTCAAGGCGGGCTTGAATGAAAACAGGAATATAACACCACATTACCCGGCCGGCCCTCCTCAAAACGGCCGTCAGTCATCCCTCCAAGCGGTCCGGAACGACGGAACCTCATCATTCCCTTTACGTGATCTTCACCCGACCGCATTGTTATCAGATTTAACTATTCGACTATCAAAGCTTGTGGAATAATTCAATTCTTTACTTGACTTATTTTTGCGCCACTACATTTATTTTTGTGCAAAATGTATTGATGAGTAATTTTTGTGGGAAATGTAATTTCGTTACGTAGGTAATTTTATGGAAAATGTAATATTGAGCAATTTTTTTGTGGATAATGTTTTTACTGTGGTGTATTTTTTTAAGGAATTATGTAATGTTGTGCAATTATTGTAGAAAATTCATTGAAGAATAATGAAGCCCAGGAGCTAAGCATAGATTGTTTTGAAGTAGGTTTTATTTTTTATGCGTTTTTAATACCTACTACCTATGTGTAACTGATATCAATAACAAAATACCATATTTTCTTATTCAAATATTAAAAGAAACACAAGTCCTATGTAAATATATAGTTTTAGAACCCATTAACGTCAGATACTCAGCCATATTTTACGACCCTCTTTATCAGATAACAGAAAAGCTTTTAAAGATGTCACATTATTGGACAAAACTTTAGTTGATAATATCGTCTCGTTAATTTATAAACAAAATTCCTATAGTGTTGTGCTAACCAATCTTATCGATAGCTCTCTCTCGTCTTAAGGCTAATTCCCGTATCTATTCAAAATGGTTTAAATCTAGTCGCAATCTCATCGTGTCGACAAAAAATATCAAAAACTTAAAAAAAAATAATGAAAAAAGATATTTTTGACAGATCGAGACTAAAACTAGAATGCTTTTAGAAGGCAGTGGGAATGTTTGTACCACGATAGGTACATTATTTTTAATTTTTTTAAGGATGATAAATCATCAAATGACTTTTTCCGCTCTGGGCGGAGCGGAAAGGAGTGTTAGACTCTTACTGACTAAAACCTATCCGTGTTCCTCCTAATGCCCTTTGCGTTCCAGGGCCACGGTGATTCTTTCGAACAAATTCCGCAACCCTGGCATAGGTACCTATTCCATTGTTTGGTAGGTTCCTCTCATCTGGTATTTCTTTCTAATTTCCATAACAATTGTTGGTGAGCCTAATAAATAAATAAATAACGTTATATATTCCTGTTCCTTTCACATATGAAACTTCAAAGCTAATGACGCAATTGTCACTCGTCAGTCGATATCTTTTCCTGAATGATTGTAATCGATACTAAAACAGTCGATTTACACGTAAACATTCCGTACGATCAGACGGCCGGCCTCCCGCTGTGTTTTGCTCCTGTCTCAACTGGGTCAAGGCATATCGTACTGGTGACAATAAAACTTTTTATTGCCGGTATGTTAGGCTCGCTCGATTGACAGATTTCAACCATTCTTTCTTGAAATTGTTTTGCTTAAATATTGTAATTATTGATGTTATTATTTTAACTGCTAAATTAAAATTATTTAATTGTTTGATAGATCTTTAGTAAAATGTTTTCTTTTCCTATTTATTGAGATTCAACAGGTAAAACAACATTTCCCGACACATCTAAACATAATTATGTGTGATTAATTTGATGACCGTAGTCAGACGACGTAATATTTTCATAGTGCCATCCGTTATGAAAATAGTTATTAAAGTGACCGATCCATTATCTGGAATGTCGAGCAATTTGTCGATGACGAAGCCGCGTCTACAATATATGTAGATCGACAAGCGTCGATATGTTATAGTCAAAGGTCGATATCCAGTCTCTTGGCGGAATGACTCGTTTATCCTAGGTTTGACCAACGCCTTTCGGCAAACCCCGAAATAGGTTCCTATTTCGACTTTTGACTGACAAACCTAGAAGTACCTCACTTTTTACGTCAAACGTCAAAAGTAAAATAATCTGTTTCGGGGTTTTCCTAGTCTATCCTAGAAGCGACTAAGGCGAATTCCAAATTAAACAGGTTTTTGCATGCGAGCCTAACTCGTTGCGGTATTACATATATCGTTTAATGACTTGCCTAGCCAAGTAGCAGAACATAGGGCACAGGAGCTTAGGACACCCCGTTACAGATAGATTTGTTTCAAATGGTATGACGGGAGCTAGAGTGAGCAAGCGAACTTAGCTCCCGTCATGCCATTCATGTTAGGTATCTGTAAACCCTTTAGACAGAAATATACCTAATAATTAAATAATTTAGGACTGACTGGTCAAACCCGGATTTCATCCAATTGAGTTTCGGCGTTTGACAGTCCAAATTAGTCTCTCCTAGAATTAACTAAAAATTCGTTAGTCAATGGCAGAAAAGCGCTATTCGTTTGGACTTTGACTAAGACGTGTATGTCAGAACTGAAGTTTGACTAGGCAAGCCTAGGAGCGCCGACGCTTCGGTGTTTGACTATAACAGATCTAAAAAGAAATGCAATTTTTGTCGAGCTTGTTCATTGGCCCTTTTTATTTTTGTCAGTCTTATACAGAGAAGATGCCTATTCTATAATAAGACTTATTTATTTTTATAAATGCTGCCTACGTGACTGTTAAAAGGTTCGAAGTATCTACTTGCGTCCTTTTTTTGTTTTTTTTTTAACCGACTTCTTTATCTAAACGGTTGATAACAGTTTTACAAAAGATATTGCTCGACAAGATTGTTTCTTGTCAAACAACAATAATTTGACTACCTCGTTTAAATTTCACTTCTTTATTTATTTAAATTAAACAAGGTTCCAAGTTAAACAAGTTGGTTATTAAGCTCGATGAGGAAACGAATAAAGTTATGTGAGAATCTGAATTCGGCAGAAATCCAAGAAAGTTGGATGTGATTCGCCAACTCGGGCCCCTAAACTTATCAAAGTGATTTGGCAAAGTTTGCGTGAATTCTTTGAAGATGCTTCCAATCGAATATTTATATGAATGTGTATGGAACTGAGATTTTTTCAATAACACTGATGAATATTTCTAATTTCGATTTTACTTCGAAAGGTAGATAAACTCGCTCAGATTGCACAAGTAAGAAAAGAACAATAAAATTGCGATCGCCAGACCGGATTCAGTATCGTTAGTTTTGGACGCCACAACAATAAAACTGTGGTCCCGCTAAGCCACTATTTTGTTGTTGTGATTCGAAAGTAGTATCGGGGTTAAGCTTTAAACTGGTATCAACACGAGGTGTATTACTCTGAAAGCTCGCAGCTTCAGAGATCACAATACTGACTTGTTGCTGGCTCTTTGCCTACACGTTCAACAATAAGTTTTTCTTGACTTGACACCGACTTGCACGATGACAAACAGAAGTTTTCTTTCTCAGTAAATAAACGATGATAATAACCGGTATGGAGAATTGAGTGTTCTTGTATTCTTTCAATACTCAGAATCGATCGAACTCGAGTGGTTTTAAATCTTCTTCCACCAAACTTAATATCAATATTTCACAATACGTTACCTTCGTATTTTTTTTCAATTCATTTTGTGGCAGCAGTTTACGGTTGAATTGTTTTGGCGAACATTCGATTATTTGTGTACATTCGCCTACGCTGTGGCCAATCACATCTAAAATATTTGTTTCGAATACAGTGCGCTGAAGCTAATCTCTTCTGAATACTCTGATCCCTACATCACAATGTTTGAATCGGGAACATTTGTTGTGATAGGTACGTGTGTTGACATTTTTATGAATAAGTAATACATTTGATTGATGTTGAACAAATGGGCTTGAATGTTGATAAGAAAAATGCGTATCACTGTAAAAGGAGGTACTCAGTCGTTGTGAATATTGAAGGCAATTGTGAGTAGTCTGACAATCTTTGGAAACGGGACCGTTTAAGCTTTGTGTAGACAAACGTATGATCGTTTGTGTGTAGAATTGAACGAGAGAAAAGCTTTAAAACCTTTTTATAAGTAGACAGTAATAATAAAACCTAACTTGATATTTATTTTGTAAAACAGAAATTGATTTTAGTCGAGACGTTTGGAATTCGATATTCTCAGAAAACTTATACTTTTGTTGTAGGGTCTTTAAGAAATAGATGTTTTTTTTTAAATTGGTAAAATTTTAATAGGTATGTCTGTAGGAGCACAATACTTATTAAATGAATTGTTCTTAATTGTTTAGGATAGAAAAGGCTATTAATTGTTAGCATCGCCTACCGATTAGATGTTTTCGCCACAGTGATAAGAGAAAAATTCTATCTCTTAAATCAGGTTTTGAAAACAAACCTACATTTGTCCAATCTTCACATCTACTTACATCGTATCAACAAGCTCTAAATAAAAATAAAAACAAAAGCATACCAAATCGATATTTCAACGGTATAACAATTTGCGAGACTGTTACGCCCATTGGTTCATCAAATTTAGCGGATCCGCCGATAGATGTCAGCACTCGTAAATATTTTGACAGGCCGGCTGCCGTCTGAATGCAAATGGCCGCTGATGCGATCAGCATCGGTTACAAATCACATGATAGGTCCGTGCTCATCAAAACGTAAGGAAACTCGAGTTAACTCGAATTATGCAGTGGACTAGATAGACTGCCGTAATGTTTAGTGGTGCGGCTGTCATAGTTTGCACTGGGTGTCTTTTGTGGGTCAAAGCACCATTACTATTACGGTACGTGTTCTTAGTTTAGATTTTGTGTTTTGTAGGATAGTTAAAGTTTAGCAAAGCGTGAGCTGCCACTTACTAAAAATGCTTGTATTTATGGACTGGCTGACTTTGTGTGTAAAATAAAAGCAGTCGCATTCGATCTTCGAGGTTAAGTTATGCTTGCCGAAGACTCCACCGTGCCTCGGAAAGCACGTTTAAGTTGTTGGTCGAGGCTGTCATTATAAATATCTTTGACAGTCTAGTCGTTACGCATAGTCAGCAACCAATATAGATAGAGAGTGGCTAGGTAGATTCATTGATCTGATTTTTTACTAAGCTGAGCTAAATAAGTACATGATCGTTGACAATTAGATAAAAATATGGTAGCATATATAGCACTGAGTTGATATTCCTCGTATAGCTTTCAAGTACCCGACCGAATATTAAGTGATGTCAGAGCCAAAACTTAAGACAAGAGTACCCAACTCAATAGCGCGTCTGTTTAGTCTTTACCCCAACTTAGTATCTGTATCACTGAAGTGAAACTTTGACTTCTGCTGCGTAGCATTTAGCTTGAACCTCGTTAGACCAACTTCGAATAGGACGGGTTAAATGTAACTAATGTAAGTATTTGATCAAGATATACCTACGTATGTGGTTTACTGCGACATGAAGTGTTAATTTATTTTATACTTTGTTGGACCCCTCATAATAATAAAGTACAAACATTTATAAAAACAAGTTACAATGTCTTGGCGCACAGGGCAATCTCTAGTTGTGAGTTTGTCACTGATGAAAATAACTGTTGTTTTTGGAATCTCGCTTGGTAGTATAACACATTTTTTCTATCTCTAGAAACATATTATACCCTTGTTGCTTGAGTATAATCATTTCTCGCTCTTATTAGAATTTGTAGCCGAAAATCACAGAAATAACAAAAACGTATGACTATTTCTCCCGGACCGTAGTGATGAGTGGTTTATCAAGACCCATAACTCTTTCTTTGTGTCTGTTAAGTTTATCTAAAATATTCTGACAATTTGTCTTATCTTACTCAAGAACTAGGATACATTCAAGGTTACCTAAAGTAGTTAATGTTTCCGTGGTATATGATTTGCTCGGGATACTTCTTCTTCTTTAAATATGCGAACATGGCATTCGTGAAATAATAAGGAGATTATCATAACAAAGGTGCATAGAAGACCACATCTACCCTATATATCTAAGTTCGTATCAGTGTTCCAGAAATGCTCATATTTAAGGGTGATGTTGGGTAGCTGTCCTTAAGAAAAAAATAGCAAAAACAAAAAAACACTGTCTATATTCAAAAATTCGACCAAAAAAAAAACAACTAAAAAGTTTCAAACAAATGACTTTTCAAGCAGTTTGTTACAGTTGGTGGCATTTAATTTAGTTCAATCATAGAATGGATGTCACCAACAGTATCAGACTACTTGAAAAGTCATTTGTTCGGAATTTTTTAGTCGATTTATGAGGTCGTTTTTTTAAAAAAAATTACACGCTCTTTTTCTCAATGTATATCAGCTACCCAACGTCACCCTAAAATATGACCACGCACTTCTGGAACACCATATATAAGAGAATATAATTTTAAAAAGTTACTTAAAGTAGTAAAGGCCAGCGATTTCTTCTAAGGGGGCGTTCAAGTATTACTTAACGCAATTTGGGGGAGGAGGGGTCTTGTAAAACGTTACGATGCGTTACAGGGGCGGGAGGGGTGTTCCAACAACGCGTTACGTAACATGGTTTTTATTATTTAACGCTAGCTCTCTAAACATATTTTTGAGTTCCACAGTCACTAAACAGTAGTCATTTTGCCAAACAAAAATAAACATCAATATTTTTCTTGAAATGACATTTATTAATTAAAAAATTTGGTAACATGAGAGTAGTAGACATAATTGTGACTTTTAGGTAAAAATTGTCACTTTGGATGATACGTAACGTTTAGGGAGGGGGAGGGGGGTACAGATAAACGTTACGGCGCGTTACATGGGGGGGAGGAAGGGTCAAGAATCTTCAAAAATTGCGTTACGTAATACTTGAACGCTCCCTAAAGTATTAAATTCATTGGATAGCCATTCACAGCCAGCTTTTTTCGAATAAACTCTCGTTAAAGTTTCTCTCTAAAGTTACGCTACAGATTTTTCCACTCCGTACTTATTCCGGCTAAGTAAGCTTGTAACAAATATCCTCTGTGAAGAAAAGTGTACCAGTGAATGTGGGGAATAGCCCGTTACGTCATCACCGAGCTACTGACGTCTTCCATCCTTACAGACCAGACTTCCACGTTTAAATTCAAGACCAGATGACGTCAATAAACTTTTTATAGAGTTACGACACTTTATAATAACGATGTATAGAGCTTTCTCATCGTTAAGTCGTGACAGATTTCCATAAGCAGCAGAACGCATGGTAACACACACGTAGACGAACGAAAGCCTCCATTAAAACACATAAATAAGTAGGCTAATGATGTAGAAAATGTAGATGTGTTCATTATGTTTAAACGTTCAGGGCAGCCATTTAAATTCAATGAGTTATTCCAATAAACCTAGTTGATGTTTAGTTTGATAGATTTATTCGTCAAATAGAGTATTTTACATGTAAATACGAACGTGTTGAAGTTAAATAATAACATCGTTGAACGTTTTCACGGCATATTCGATCAGAATTTTTCGGAAACGCGCAACAGTTTATTTATTTAAGCTCAAATTGTATTACGTTAAACGGGTCCATTCATATGGTGACCTCAGAGCGTTATTTACAAACAAAGAAGCATAACAACACCCCGTGCACGGATGTATCCAATTTTCCTTGTAACGATATACTCGTGAACTGTCTACCAGGAGCACAAAGATCATAGGAAGCACTGCAATAAGCGTAAACCATATTCATTTGCGATTAATTGAGACGTGACGAGACAACGGTCGGGGAGCATACGACACTGCTCTCTATTATCCTTATAACCAAGACAATAAGGTCCATTTCTCTATCTGCCAGTCTCGCTAGGGTTGTGCGATGCTATCGGCCACCAGAACCACAACTGTTAGCTTGTTCTCACGCCCTATTTGTGGCTTTCAAAGCCCTGCTGTTGGTAAATACAGATTCAATAAATGTTTTGACTGCCCTCTGATTGATCGGAATTTCACTGTGTTCGGAAATGTTTCCGTTAGAAATTTATTTCGGTTTAAAATACATTTATATTCGAATATCCCGGGAATCCCTTTATGTTTTCTGCGCCGTGTCATTTTATGTTGAGTTTATTTTAGGCCCAGTGTTTTATTTTCACAGTGTGGTGCATCGCTTGGTTAGTGTTCACTTTGTGGTGGATATTGTGTTTGAGACTTGGCTCGAAAATGGCGCGGTTGAAAAATGCGCAGTGGAGTAGATACTACTTATTATCAATTCTAAGTTCACTAAAGCTGAGTATGGAAATGATATTGTCATAGATGGACGTCGGCTCTACTCCCTTACAAACAAACGTCAGACTGAGGAGCAAACTCTAGGAAAATACTCCTCAGAAAGGATAATGCTCTAATCTGAATTCCACTACCAACAGACAGGTGAGAAGATTTCCCGCGCGCAGTTGATACAATATACACCACTAATGCCCCCCAGTTAGAACAGTTTACACAAATAGTGGCTTGTCAAGCTCCAGTTATGTTACTTTACGTATCTGAGCTGAGCTGTGAGCAACATTCTCCCCAGTTGATTCTAAACGATGTTTCCGGTGAAAAGGCGGATAACTTACTCCACTGTGCTTTTCTGTTCGGTTTAAAGCTGAAGTTTAAGAGTGGGTTGTCTTTACTGTTTACCGTGTTAAAGTGTTTGTGATATTGTAGTTTTGAAAGAGTTGTTGGTAGATTTGACTGTATTTAATGTTTAAGAGTAACTGTTTTTACATCAAATTTCAATGAAGCTCTCTTTTGTTGGGATCGGATACCAGTCTAACCGGATGCAACTGAGTTCCAGTATTTTACTTGGAGCTACTGTGTATCTCAACTCTACAACCCAGTAACTGGAAAGATAATACGAGCAGACTGACGTCACATTACATTTATGGCTTCTTCGTATAATGCTAACAAAATAACAATTAACTTATCTTAACGTGGACACTGGAAAATAAAAGTAGGTACATAAAGATAATAAAAAAAGGCGTTCGAATTCATAAAACAAATATTGATCTTCTTTCTCCGAATGATAACACGAACAGAACCTAAACAAAAAATAAGAACGTGCGTAAAAGAACAAAATAATTTTCGTACTAGCATCTGGCAAAGCTCAACCCTGAAACGCCAGACGCTATAATTGAGGCACAAAGATGACTGTTATCTGTAGTCTAAGGCACCGGCAGGCACCCCATTCAACCTGCTAAAGTACTAAGTTGACGTACTATGTTGTACTTACTTGGATAAACTTATTTAGTTTCAAGTAACGCCGTACTTACTTAGTAAGTTAGTAGTTGGACGGGTTTGCATCAGGAAATGGAGTTGTAGTAAGTTAGGTTTTTGAATAATTGTAAATTTAATTGTATTATTTTTATGACTTTCTACATTAATCTGCCTAGAATAATACCGCCTAACACTAAATGGCTCCCAACTACAACCTCCACAAACCAGGATATGGTAACACGGTGCCTAATGGCAAGATTGGCTTCTGAAAATACGTATTCAAGGGCTTTATTAACTCTTGGACTGGACTTAAAAGGCTAGGGTTGGGGAATTCCTGTCTGGGTTGCGTAGTTTGTTCGAAAGAGTCACCGCGGCCCTGGAATGCAAAGAGCATTAAAAGGAACACGAATGGGTTTTAGTAAAGAATCTGACAATCCCTTCCGCTTCGCCCAGAGCGGAAAGAGTCATTGGATGATTTCCCATCCATAAAATAAGGGCTTAACGTGCTTTCCGAGGCACGGAGGAGGTTCGGTATGTTATGTATGGTTCCCGATTCACATTACCTCGGCAAAGTCAACAAGCGTTGCTTAACCTTGGAGATCCATCCGTGCAGCAAACAAGTATCCATAATGCAATGATCTTCCTCTTGTGACGATATTAAGATAGAGGATCATTAATTGTTGTCCTTACAACAGACCCTTGTCGTACACTTGTGGGGGAGGCCAATCTGTGGCAGTTTCGACATTTAGGGGTTAATATGGTGAGGCTAATGATCCAACATTTGAAGAGGTATTCGGGATCCGCAATTATACGAAATACCTTTAGGTACATGTTATTTTCCCGTTAAAACTGTTACGTAGGGTTTCAGATGTGGTATATTTTTAGACTGTTTTTAAAAACTTTATAGACGCGACGGAAGACCGTCAGTGAGGCTTTGTTTTACTTTACAGCAAAAACTGAAAGGACTGAGGTAGAATATAGCCATTTCGAGCAAAAGTGCGTATTTTACGAGAGAGTGCAAGGTTTCTCTGCCCTTTCAACCGAGACTTTATGATTTGCGTAAGTAAATTATTTAGAAAACATGGCGCAAAAAGGGAATACGTAAATAAATTAGCAGTTTTACCCTACAAATCGTTTATATTTACATACGCAATTGTACACGTACTAAATGTAATTCAGTAGCAACGACAAATTCCCTAAAACGCAAAACCACCCTCATCCAAACAATATGAAACGGCAAAAACAGGAAACAAAACGTTTACAGGATTGTCGGTGTATAAAAAGCGATTTTCTACATAGTCGGGTTGGCGGCGTAATGGGCCGCGCAAAGAGTGTCGTCCGTATTTCGCAGTATCGAGTTCACGCTTGCTCTCTCCAAATAAATTACCACCCAGATTGACCTAGAAAGCTTCTGGCTGTGCGGAACAATGATCTGCACTACGTTCGATAAAATCTGTTGATGTATTTACGGTTCTCTATGAAAAATACTGCGACGGACTCGTTGTGGGCGATAATAATCGTTTGTTTCGTACGCCCCTTATGTTTGGTTGACACTAATCTTCTGTCTGCTTTATAGTTCGTAAAATGTCTTGGAGATGGGGACAGCGATAACTCCAACGCGGATTATGCTGTCGCTCGCAAATTAAATAAGTATAAATAGGATCGAGGAATTAAGCCAATTTGCACAAATATTAGACAGCTAAAGTTTATGATTAATTGCGATTCGTGACCTATAAACGGATATTGTTGTCATATAAAAGTTGCCAAACGCTGGCACACGTTCAACTGCGTTTTAAAAACTTTTTCACGGTATAAACTACGAAGCCAATAAATTCGAGTTAAAAATCGGATGTTACCGTTTAGTTATTTTTGTATCAATAGGTATTTAAGTTATTCAGTTATAATTTTAATTATTTGTAGCGTTGAATTTAATCCCGTTTGTGTTGCGTGACGTAATTTTCTCGTGTATTTATGGTGGATATGGCGTGAAATATTTAGAAGTTTGTCGTCTATATGGAAATAACAGCTGAGATATTGCTTGGCTTTCTGAGTCCTTGGAAGCATTTACAAAAGAAAACTTGGTGCGCTAATTTCATAAAACATGTCAAATATTCCTTCATTATGATCTAGAAATAAAAGGAAATACGTTGCTTGTTTATTTTGCCGGCCAGTAGTGACTTACTACGGCCGGCTCGGGAAAATGAACCAATCAGCGCAGTGTAATGGATTGCTAGCTACGTTATTCGTCCGACGGTTGGTTGATCATTCTTCATGTTTATGCACTGCTACACTACACCGACTTTTAATCGTTCATCGTAAATCGTATAAATGTAGAGAAAATTAAGAGCGGTGTGCCATTAAAAGTTGAATTATTTTCATATTTAGGTAGTTAATAATGTTATTTATTTCATTGTAGTACAACTTGTTAATCAAGTTAGTAATGTCCAATAGAGGCCGGACATAAAGACTGATTAGATTTGACACGTTGATAGAAGCCGGAGTAGGTCATGAATGATTTAATCAATCGATTGAATATCTAATTCGAATCAATATTCCATATCGATAACATCATTATCTAAATCGTTATCATTATCGATCTACTAACTGCTTGTAACGATATAGTAAATAAGCGTGTGCGGTCGTCTTAAAGAAAAACTAACAGTATCCAAAACTTTTTGATCAATAAACAAGAAGGAACTAATAAAAAAAAGAAAAGAAAAAAAAGAGTTAATAGGTAGATGAAGAAGAAGAAAACACACGGTCAATCTTCGTAGCCTTTTCCAACTGTCTTGGTATCTCGGTACCNAAGAGTTAATAGGTAGACGAAGAAGAAGAAAACACACGGTCAATCTTCGTAGCCTTTTCCAACTGTCTTGGTATCTCGGTACCAGTATTTTTCATAGAGTGGCTGCCTTTGTGACCTCCACTGTCACTTTTACTTCTGGGTCCTACAACTTGCCGTGCTTTCCGAGGCAAGCAAGAGTCCCGGTAAGCACCGAATAATACTCATTCATAAACCGACGTCAGCAAGTGTCGCTTATCTTTAAAAATCCACCCTTGTTGCTGCTATTATATAAAACAAAAAAAAAACACGATTATTTATATCCCAATATTGTATTTACAATAAAGAAGTACGATCGCAAGAACAAATATTACCCGATAAAGGTGTATAATTCCGCACATAACTCCGGGGTTTGAGCTCATGAAACGTATGAATTATGTATGTTGTACGGTTCGGCAGTGGGGCCGTACGGGGCGAACGGCTACGGGTTGCGATACCGCTAATAATGTTACTACGATACTCTGTGAAGCTACTACGTCATAAACTATTGTGATACCTTGATGGAAAGTGTTTTGATAACGTTTTTATTTTTACTTTGCAGTGGAGGGCGATCTTCACATTTCTCCGCGCCTCGAAAGATTGTTAAACTGTTGGTCCTGACTGTCATTTGTAAATCTTTGACAGTGGTTACGGGTAGTCAGAAGCCCGGAAATCTGACACTGGTCTTGCCAATGGGTATCGTGTTACCCCAGCCACGAGGTTGTGGAGGCCAGATTGGCAAGCGATTCTTTTGAAATACTGGTATTCATCCGATTCGACTGGAAAAGCCGACTCCAAACATAGTCATTAAAAGGCTAGGCAGTTTAACCTTTTGAACGCCATTGTCACGTATACATGACAAGCAAGCGGCCCTGTAGCTACGCCAAACGTCACAAATATGTGACAAAAAGTACGGCGAATTTGTGGCTTGGCTTGGCGGTTTATGCTCTGGCGTTCAAAAGGTTAATGTGCAAGTTTCACGTACAGCTTAAGGAAGATCATGCCTACTAGAAAAGTTTCATTAGTCACATAACTTAGCACAACAAGAGTAAGCGTCAAGCAGAGTTCCGGATTGTAAGTGAAAATATCTGAGACTTCCCAAAAAAATATACGTTTCTTTGCCACGAGGTTGGTTTCCGTATTCTAACAGCGATTAGCCCTAACATGAAGAACAAGTAAAATCTATATCTCTAAAAAGAACCTGGTTGTACGCCTCCATCTGTTTCTCCACTTACTTCTTCTAAACCGCACAACGAATTTTGATACGATTTTCAGTAACCTTCCACGTTAATCGCTCCATCGTTAAGAGCGATAAACGTGGAAGGTTCGTCAATATAATTTCCACAATAACCTTTATCGCCTTTGTCGTAGTTAAGGTATTGTAAACAAACATTCACACGAAGGTTAAGTAAACTTGTCAAATGTATGGGAAGCGGTAGTACGAACTATTGTTTACTCAATGTAGGTATATCAAGTTGAAAATAAGTTAACACTTTAATAGAAAAAACTAGCCAATTTCTTAATAGACGTTTCAGGAAATGTTTTGAGTAATAGAGAAATATAGAAGAGGAAGAACTATATGTTGTACCGACCCCGAATTAATTGAGAAAAAGGAAAGAGAATGATCATGGCTAGGGGCTCCTGTAAGTGTTTCTATTTATTCAGGCAGTTGGTACCTACAGCTAATCTAAGCTAGCCCTTTCAAGCATTGAAAGGAGAACCTTTTCTGAGACAGACCACTCGCATAGGGAATGAGGAAATTGTTCACATGATTCAAACTACAATATTTATTCGCTTCTACAATATAAAGATGGTGATTTGTATTAGAGGAGTATGTTCACGTAGCAACGTTTCCTTACAATAATTCAAATGGAATGGGATGTATTGTACATGGCTGTTTCCTTTATTTTTTGGCGCCAGTCCACAAATTCTCAGTTTATTATCCGTTTTTGATGAATCTCAGTTTTCTGAGTACAGCGTGTTTAGTTAAAAATCTCACGTCATTGCCAAAATTACGTGCAAGAACGCGAAGAAGGTTTGAGTCCTGGATTCTGAAGCTTGATTTTATTAATTTCTGAACACTCAGAAGAAATAAACGGTACTAACGACGCGTCACTAGTTAAACGCAAGCAAAGTGATTACAAAAATAAATCAATCATAATTTGGCGATAGTTTTTGTTCCAGAAACTGGGCATCAGATAAAAAAAACTGCAAAATGAAGTACATGAATATTGATAGTTTATCTAAAGACTCCACAAACTGACATTCAACTTCGTGTAGGATAATATTTTAAAGTTGAGATAGAGAGATGCTACGAGTTGAGGAGATTAAAAAATACAAAAGATATGGTGGCGAAAATTTAATTCAATTTCCATGAAAGTATATTTGGAACCAATTTAACGTGTCCATCGGCAAAATGAGCGTGCCGTGTGTAAACTGAGTAGAAAGCTATTAATGTCGGTTTCGTATAGCGGCGACGACGTTAAGGTAACCGTTCACTTGTATGACAGATAATATAATAATTTAATACGACATTCGGTGGTCGAGGGTCTTCTGAGGGTCGATTTTTCAATATTCCGATAACTTAAGACACGAGGGATAAAAATGGTGTTTTGACAACTTTTGTAAAGAAAATATGTCAAACGGACAATTAGGTATACTAAGTTCAAAATGATTTGACTATCGAAAAATTCAATCTGACTAAAGTAAAATAGGAGAGTTGACGCTATTCATTTATTTAGGTTTTGACGTCTTCCTTATTCCGACGCCCTGCGGACGGCGAGCGATGGGTGGCTCGTCATCCGTAAAGAACCAAACGCGGCTAAGCATCGACGGCGCGTTTTGTTCCACGCGCGCCTCAAAGAGATGTCAGCATAGCCTGCCACTTGTTCGAAAAAGTTACCGCGGACCCGGAACTTAAGGACATTTAGAGGGATACGGGTGGGTTTTAGTCAGTAAGAGTCTGATACTCTCTTCCGCCCCGCTCAGAGAGGGAGGAGATACCTCAACCAAAAAAAAATGTTAAAAGATAGTCAAATGCTGCTGTTGTTTTTACGATAAAATAAATATTGTAAAGAAAAGGGGAGTAGGTACTTGCAATGACTGTTAATAATGTACTATTTTTTTCTATTTATCACCATCCTCTTGGCTTTATCCCAGTTTATTTGGTGTCGGCGCAGTTTGATCTTCTCCTACACTTTTTTCTTTCCTAATATTAAGTGAAAAATGCTTCAGTATTAGTCAGTAATGTAAGATTAAAATGAAAAAATATAGTCGTCTAGGTGGTCTACAATAAAGCACATTATCATTGACAGTATCGATAACGAACACGCACGGCAATCGGATTTCGCACTACATTATGGTAATCGACTAGATTCTTGGCACAAGTGCCATACACATAATGAATGGCACGTATGACGCGATCATAATGCATGCCATTGCGCACTGTCTTTACACGCCGACTTCCGATATAGTCTGGAATAAGTGCACGCACTTCCATAGGAATTCAGACGGACAGACAGACTAATCCTACGTCTGCTATGCGGTCTGGGCTATAAATAGACGCCAAACAACTTCCTGTAATTGTTAAAGTCCTAACATATGGATAAGAGGACTTTTATGGCATTGAACATGATCACTTTGGTATTTTGACTGTCCATTTCATTCATTTTGGTTTACTTAGGTTACTAGACTAAACGTGCTGTGATTTAAGTGAACGTTTTTAGCCCGGTGATCAAAATACGAAAGAAACTGCCGGATTTTGACCGGCTGATCAAGTCTGTAATTTGTTGTCAGCCAATCCAATCGTTAGTGTTGTTATTACATTTTAAAACAGCATTTATGATTGGATTGACAAAAATATCAACAGTCTATTTTTGAGAAACGAATTGAAAATAAATTGAACTGAATACATCTACCCCCAAGTCAAGTACTAAATAGAAGTCAAGTTTTTTCTTCTGGGTAGGCTCGCTCCATCGTCGACTCTGTCTCTGTCATCTATGACCTAGACTAGAGTCAAGAGCAAACCCATATTAAATAAAAAAGATGCATGCTCCGCGTGACTTTTTTTTTCTTTTATTTTTTTTTCATGGGACTATGAATAAACTTTCTCTTACAGTTTTTGAATAAGTGCTTAATACGGTTGCTAAAAACTACTCAATTTGCACATCGTCATCGTTTATTTGTTCATCAGTTACACTNATTTTTTTTTTCTTTTATTTTTTTTTCATGGGACTATGAATAAACTTTCTCTTACAGTTTTTGAATAAGTGCTAAATACGGTTGCTAAAAACTACTCAATTTGCACATCGTCATCGTTTATTTGTTCATCAGTTACACTGCAGTCGACTGCAACCTTAACTCCGTGAGCGGTATTACCATGTATTACGTCGTGGGCGGGTGGTTGCATTGACGTCACGCCGCCCACCACAACCTGCAGCTAGATAACTTATATACTTTTCTACCTATTTGTTAATTCATGCCGCGGGACGCTGCCGGGATTTTGTCTTTTGATTTAAATGTTTATGTCACGGTCACGGGAAATTAAAACTGCCTCTGAAAATGCGAAATTTTTGTTTATGACATAAAACTTTATTGCATTGTAGAGTCAGTGAAATTGAGATCTTGGGCTCCATTCTAAGGTCGCGCAGAAGGATGGGAAATCATCAAATGACACGCCCTTCCGCTCTGGGTGGAGCGGAAGGGCGTGTCAGACTCTTACTGACTAAAACCCATCCGTGTTCCTTCTAAAGCCCTTTGCGTTCCAGGGCCGCGGTGACTCTTTCGAACAAATTCCGCAACCCTGGCAGGCTCTGGCCCTAGCGGGCCCCGTCTTTTATGCTGACATCTCTTTGAGGCGCGCGTGAAACACAACGCGCCATCGACCCGGGCCTGGTGGTGATCGGACAGCGAGCCACCCAATGCTCGCCGTCCGCAGGCCCGCGCCTACGGTGGCCGGGGATCGCCCTGCGACTCCCGACGCCCGGGGCGTCTTCTCCTGTTGCGGCGGTTGGGGCGAAGGCCTTGCCTTTCCCTCGCGCGGCCCGCCTCCTCCTTCGCTAGCATTACTGCTTCGCAGAAGGAGGTGACCGCTTCCCAAGCCTCCTCGCTCCGGACCATGGATTCAACCAGGGCCGGACGCGAGAGGTTGCCGCCGCCGATCGCCTCGACGAGGACACGGCGGTGCTCAGCCCAAGCAGGGCAGACCTCCACCGTATGCTCCACCGTGTCCTCCGGGCGATCAAGGTCGCGCAGTGCTGTTGAGATTAATCAAAATATTTTTTTCAGTGTTAGCCCAGAATCTGAAGTTGAAACTCGCTTCCGAAACAGGTATTCAATGTAACTGGCAAAATGAAAATAAAACCGCTATTACCTTTTCTTTTATTTTTTTATCTTTGAGAAAATAGGAATTGAATTCGGCCCTATTTATAAAAAAAAAACTAAGCTCATGATTTTTTTTTATGATTAAGCCTGATAAAATCATAACTGCATTGGAAACAAACTAAGCAATTTCCATCATTCCAACAAAAACCCTCAATGCCAAGGCTTTCAATATCAAGGTTTTAATAGCAAGTATTTCATCCCTTAACGAAAATAACTTCGTATCTTCAGAGCAGTACCTATCAGTTCAATACTTGAAACCAAAAACACTGCGATTTGGTAGGCTTATTTTTTTTTCAGTATCAACCCGGAATCTGAGTTTGAAGCTTCCTAGCTAAACATGGATCTAAATGTAACTGGCGAAATATGCTCTAACTACCTCTTTTTCTACCTCTTCATCTACAGCTACAGCTTTAATTTTTTTCGTTACTTTAAAAGTAGCCTGTTACCGTCTCCATGGTCCCATCTATCTCTNTAACTAGCTTTAATTTTTTTCGTTACTTTAAAAGTAGCCTGTTACCGTCTCCATGGTCCCATCTATCTCTGTGCTAAAATTCATCATAATCAAACGAACAAACTCACTTTCGATTTATTTTTAATATAAACTTCAACTAACGTGAAGATATAAAGTCACCATTGCATTAAAATCCAACTGTCTGTGTACCACGTGTTTCATCCCCCAACGAAAATAACTTAAGCACTATCAATTCAATACTTGGAACACCAACACAACAGCACTGCAATTAATAGGCTCGTGGGCGTCAACCTGACATTTTCAACTCGTGGGCAGATGCATCAATGGCATTCTGACGCGTGCGAGTTACGAGTATTCCATTAAAATATTAATGAAATTGGTGAAACTTTGCAATATCTCTTTTACCTCTACTTCTACCTCTTTCTCTTTGGGAAAAGGAGTAGAGTAATGATGACTTACAGATTATATAAACAATATAACACCACCCTTGCATTACCATCATAACAAAACAATATTCAACAATTTAATGCTAACCCTTACAATATAATGTCAATTAATACCACGCGCTTCATCTCCCAACGGAAATAACTTCGCAGTAACATAACACTATCCATCCAATACTTGGAACAACAACACAACAGCACTGCAATTGATAGGCTCGTGGGCGTCAACCTGACATTTTCAACCCGTGGGCAGATGCATTAATCGGATTCTGACGCGTGCGAGTTACGTATTCTATTTAAATATTAATTAAATTGGTGAAACTTTGCAATATCTCTTTTACCTCTTCTTCTACCTCTTTCTCTTTGGGAAAAGGAGTAGAGTAATGATGACTTACAGATTATATAAACGATATAACACCACCCTTGCATTACTATCATAACAAAACAATATTCAACAATTTAATGCCAACCCTTACGATATAATGTCTATCAATACTACGCGCTTCATCCCCCAACGAAAATAACTTCGCAGTAACATACCACTATCCATTTAATACTTGGAACAGCAACACAACAGCACTGCAATTGATAGGCTCGTGGGCGTTAACCTGACATTTTCAACACGTGGGCAGATGCATTAATCGGGTTCTGACGCGTGAGTTACGAGTATTCCTAAAATAGTGTATCAGAGAATTGAGTATTTAGGGGTTGGTTGGCTGTTATGCGACAGTGTAATAACCTAACTAATATTATACCTACTTAAAGGGGTTCCATATCCTACTGAAAAAATCTAATTAGTCCGTTAGATTTTCAAAAAATGTTGGTCACGTATTTTTCTTTTTTCACGTAAACAAAAAATGACGAAGATACAGTGCGTTAAAAACTCGCGTGACGTCACTACGATAATAATAATAATAATAAGGGCTTGATCCAGAAAGCAGTACTCCTGGACACGGCGCGCATAGTTAGGAGGTTCCTCTCTCAGGGGCCCTGACCACCGGTAGCTTGGACCCTGTTCCCGATACCGGTGGGCTACTATTTTTTATATTTTTAAATATTTTTATATCATTGTATTTTAATATTTAAAAATGTAATTTGTATGTATATAAAATGAATAAAGGA
>NDFZ01003733.1:21342-35059 GCA_002192655.3 Mamestra configurata
TCTTGGGACAACTCACACACGGTCATCCGATCCCAAACTAGGCAGAGCCTGTGCTATGGCAACCAGACAACTGATAAACATACTTATATATTTCTAAATACATACATATTATAGACAAATTACACCCAGACACAGAACAAATGATCATGCTCATCACACAAAGATTTGTCCTGGGTGGGAATCGAACCCACGACCTCCGGTTAAGCAGTCAGGGTCACTAACCACTCGACCAACAAGCCAGTCAATAGTATAGATAGTACCTACAATTTTTACTAGCGACGTGACGTCTACAGCCCCCCCACTCTTAAACTTTGATGCACTTGATCTTTAAAATTTTTAGCGATTTGAAATGGCAAAAAATACGTGGCCATTTTTTGAAAATTTAACGGGCGGACTATATTTAATTATATTTTTTCTACCTAGTAGAATATATTATGCGAAAGTAAGTTTGATGTTTGTTACGCTTTCACGCCTAAATCGCTGAACCGGTTTTGATAAATTTTGGTACAAAGATATATGGGGCCCTGGAGACGGTAATAGGCTACTTTTTCTAAATTCATTAAATCTATATTAATGCGAGTGAAGCTGTTAAAAAGAGTTGAAATGTAGTTTTGCTCATTGGAAAACATAAATTACATGGGGTATTAAATACGTAGGCCTGTACTTGTAAATACCTAATTTAAGACTGACATAATATTAGAGCTACATCAGTCAAACTATGTATTTGTAGAACTAAAACTGCTTAATACTGGGTTTTAAAATGAATTAATGTCAATCAAATAAGATTTAATTGCTATATTATATTCGAGACAGAAGTTATCAAGCGCAGTTAGGTTAATATATTTTTTATAAATGATATTTTATATTATAAAAAATGATTAAACCAGATAATTTCGTTAACAATTTCCCATTTGAAATACGGTCCTGTGGGCGGACCGTATATTCTGACATTTTCCAGCACGTGGGAAGGTTGAAGCCTCATTTACACGAAGAGAGTAACTGGCCCGTAGAGAGGCATGAGTGAAGATTCTTGACTGCCTGAGTGTATATATATTTTTTTAAATAATGTAATTTCAATCAACCGGGTTTGAAATGACGTTTACAATTAAGAGTTCGAAATAAGCCTCGACAGCGATTTGAAATTATTAATTATTTTTGCGACACTGAAAGTTGGCTCATAAAGCCCGATTTAAGGCATACACTGAAGTGTATTCATATGCAGTGTGTTTTCCCTATTTCTGCACTTATAAACGTTGTTAATGAAATTGTATTTATTGTTTCTTGGCAAATGTTTTAAAAAACGGTATTTGGAGTGCCGCTCAATCCCGAAGCGGCTGCAAGTCGAACTTTGGCCACACGAATAAAAATGATTTTAGAAACTCTTTATGTTGAAAAAATAGTGTCTACTTTAACACACACAAATTTTCCGAGGTGAAGAGATTTTGGCCTTTCTACGATCATCGTAGACGAGGCGAGTCGAGAAACTCGTGTAAACGAGCCTTTACATAACAGCATCCAACGCGTTACGTATTTAGTTAATACGGAGAAGTACCAATAACAGTTTCCCGGAACACACACTGTTGTGTATTGTTGATTCAGTTTCCAGTTATTTGCTCTCAGATAAAGTGGCATCAGCTATCATCGATATTTCTGCAAATTTGTTACCTTGGTAATCTGCAAAATAGATTTTAGTTGGTATTGCGCTGAACATGTTGCTGACTCGGCATGGTTCAATTAAATAAATATTAACTAGTGGCCATGCAAGCGTCGCTAAAGCACTCACACACTCATTTTAACAACTGAACTGAATATAAAATAAAAATGTTTATTCCAAACAAACGACTACTAATGCATAACATAAACACATTTAAAATAAAATAAAGCTTTAATATTTTTTTTATTCTTTACTTTTCACTTTACACACATAGGTAATAATTGGTTGGTACGAAACACGAATTTTCTACCTCATGGTGGTTAAGGCAGGCTGCATTTTGAGTTCGGTATCGCGATTGGCTAGCGAAGAGACAACTTAATTCAAAGGTGGAACGCAGAGTGCTTGCGAGTGGCGCCCCCTAGCCTTTTCTCACGAGGCTACAGACAAGGCCGGGCTAGTGGGTGGTATTTTCCACAAAAGGTAAACAGACTTAATCATAGTAACACGATTATGAAGGAACTGTCTTAGGTTGAACTGCGAGGGCTTATCACAAAAAAAAAGAACTGTCGTATCAATAAGTTATAGTACCGATTTTAGTTTCTAAAACAGGTTTCGAAGCTTAGCTCAAAGAAGAAATGGCATGTATAAGGAGTTTTTTACCGGTTCTTTTTCAAATTATTGAATTTAAAAACAAAAAGACAGATGGGCCAGTTACAGCCGGTCCTGATTTTAATAAGCATATAAATGTAAGTAAGTGAAATACATAATAACATAACACGCTTATCTAAATCGTTGTTTAAAATTCTTCTATGATCTATGATACTGTAGGAATTTCATACATTTTAATATAATGTTAATTGAAGGTTGTAAAGCCAATATTATTCGTTGATCCGAATATTCGATATAAGGAAGCAGTATAATACCAATCAAGATACGAGAACGATAAGGTAGCATTTTCATTAAACAGGTTTTGTTTATAAAATATGGAATAAATTATATTAAAAGTCGTGAATCTCGAGTTACATGAGAAATCGTGTGAAAAACTCCGCTTAAGTCATAAAATTGGTAATAAAAAGTGATGTAAAATCACGGAATGACATTAAGATTGAACTTAAGTGCGATTCTTTAAGAGCTGCATGGTTTAAAGCCGAAACGGAAAACGTTGAGCGAAAATAGTGATTTTGATCACAGTTAGTGCTAGTATAAGCTTTTTTCAATAAATCTAGTGCAGAGCGTTGAATCCAAGAGCTTTCATTGAAAACGTTTGCTCGGAATCTAGAATATTGAAAAAAAAATCTCTTAGAAAAGTTTTCCTATTTAATTTTCTAATATTCAGTTGAATATTAGAAAATTAAATAGGAAAACTTTGGTAAATAAAATACTTAGTTGTAGATAACTGTTGTACCTAATGAATGTTTTTGCAATGATTTTATTCAATTCAATAAATTAACTTTTCACTTGGCAATATAATTTAATGTAAAGAACCAAATAGGTAATAACAATTGTGTTAGCAATCAGTCACAGCTTTACGACAGTAAAACAATAAAAATATCGCAGTGACGACTCTATCTTATTTTTTGTTGTCATCTTGTCAACTTAATGTTTTTTTAATCAAACAAAAAGTTGTCTTAAAGGTTTGAATAATACATTTATTTCTTCTCTGATACATTCTAATCAAGACTTTACGATTGACAATCTGATTGGATTAAAATATTCATCAGTCTTTTGTGATTGAAGCTAATAATGAATGAAAGCAGTTATATTTTCGACAATATTTTCTAATTTTTGTTTTTGTGAACATTGTTTTCAAAATCAATCATTAATACGAATTAATGATTGATTTTAAAACAATGAAGAAATAAAACTTTCTTTAAATCCATTTGCTGGATACGTTTTCTTTCTTTACTTAAAAAGTGCCAAAAAAATCGCTAAATTACGATTTTCATTTTTAGTTAGCTAAATATTGATCGAAAAACGCACATTAAAGATATTTTGGTGCCCATAATTTTAACCAATGGGCAACTACGGATCAGAAAGTCGCCCTAAGTAAATTCACTTTTTCGATAAAAATCACCAAACGAATATAATCAGTTTCGATATTTCCAATTTTCTTAAGAATTGAACAAAAATGCCAAATACAACAATCGATAATTTAAACACGATTCCGCAGTATGTCACAGGTCAATATAACCTTATCACCAAACGAGATATAAATAAAACCTTAGTTTCACATGACCTTTGCGTGGGTGTAGCTCCACTTGCTGACCTCTGACCTTTGCGTTGGAATACGTGGGAGTTGGCGGGAAATGCGAATTCTGTCAGTGGGCGGCCATATTGTTATTGTTGTTACATTGAAACTTGGCCACACGGGTAATTTCGAGGTTTTGGTTGGTTAAAATAAATAATGTAGATATCAATTTTGGGTGTATTTTTATAATTATGTTGATCTTTGGGCTTGTTAAAGCTGCAAAATTGTTAAAATTTGTGGTTGGCTTTCATTATATTAGGCAAAGTTTTGCTATTTTGGGTTTAATTTTCGTAGGGTATTTTTTTTTAAATAAATAATATAGAAAAGAAAAAGAAAGAAAATCAATTTATTCTGCCGGAATAAACGCACAGAACACTAAAAACTAAAAAACTTATCAACTACAATAATTATAACTAAAATAAATAAAAACTAAAAAGTAATTATGTGGCTTTCTAATGGCGAAACATTTTTGATAATCGGTTGAGTAGTTTTTGAGCCAAATCGTAACAAACAAACAAATAAATCTTTCCTGTTTATAATATTAGTTTAGATACATAAATATTTCCGACACATTCGACATTTAAAAATGTCAAAATGTAGGAGGTCCAACTAAAAAAAATAACTATTCCGTGTTGATGACACAATGAAAATGAATGTAATATTAAAGCAGATACACNAATACATAAATATTTCCGACACATTCGACATTTAAAAATGTCAAAATGTAGGAGGTCCAACTAAAAAAAAATAACTATTCCGTGTTGATGACACAATGAAAATGAATGTAATATTAAAGCAGATACACACGTGATAAACCTCACGCGACGACAACAGCTACAAGTAATAATATAATTGTTATTATCGATAAAACAAAGATATCTATAAATACAGAAAGAACAAAAGGTGCGCGCGCGACGGTTGCGACACTTCCGTTCGCTACATGTACATTGTACATATGAGCGCCATATTGGGATGATATGCGTCATCATGTCATTTCATTTAAATTCACTTAATTTGGTATTGCATGTTGCGTTTTATTTTGTATGCTATTAGGTAATATTTGCTTGTAATCAATTCAATAAAATAATGATCAGATATTATTTGAAAAGGATCTCCGGTTAGGTGATAGAGGATATCCTTTGTTACTAAATCGATTGATAGATAAATATGTATGCTTGAAGACTGACAAAACTTTAACTGTAAATAAAAAGACTAAACCAACTAAGAATTTAGAGCTTGTACGTGCAAAAAATCCAATAAAACTGAAATTAGTTCAGCGAAAAACCTAAGTAAAAACTTGCAACTTTAACAATTTTAACAGCCGAACAACCGACAGTAAAGTGCTAGCCTTACCCACTTTATACTTTAAAATGTATTAGGTAAAGATGTAGGTACAAGCTATAAAAGTCCTATTCGCGGGCTCGGGAAATTTGGCCAAGCAAACGTAGTGTGGCCCGCTGTAAGGTATTTTACGACGCTCAGCAAATTGGGTCACTACAGACGAAGCATGTTTAATTTGCCATATAAAAAGTTAAAACGTGTTTTTGATTATAAAGTTCTAAAACGAATCGTGTTTATTAACTCACTGATACTTCATGTTTTTTATATTACTGCACTGGACGTTGTGCGGGTCATTTTAAGGAAGACATTTAAATATTTTATAGGTGTTGAAGTGACCGTGAATCTTGTTCAAGGGGACATTCGTTTAATATGTAAAACAATCATTAAAAACCAATCACGTATAAAAATGTTAGCTGTATCACTTTATAAAGGAAGGAGACATTTTTAGACGTGTTCACAGTCCCTACTACAAAAATAATCGTCTTTAAAAGCCTGCACTTTTACTCATTTCTATCAATATAAATTAATTCTAAAACCTCCTTCAGTGCTTGGCAACTCAAGTCTTTTCTCGGAAATTCTACAAATGAAGGAAGAGCAGGACAAATAAATGGAAGCCGAATTATTAGAACTTGTGATTACATTTCAGTCTGAGAGATCGAAACTATAAGGATTCCGAGAAAGTTCATGAACTGAGTTATTTCAAACGTAGATACATCATTAATTTAATTTTAGGAACTGTTTGAACTTGGTTTAATATTTGTAAAAAAGAAAACCCAAGGGGACGGAGTGATTTGAGGTTAAATAGTAAAGAATGGAGTGTGCTAGCTAACAAGTGTCAATTAATTTGATTTAATTTGATTTACAGTTTGAATATTTTATTTGTCTGTGTCTGTGTGTATTGTAAAATACTTTGCATACTACTGTATAAAATCAACAGACAGATGTGTTGCTGGGCAATTTGTTGCGCCACTTCTTCTTCCCAGCTATAACACTAGGAAGTGGTGACAGGCGGGCGTTTTGGGGGACTGTCTTTATGTAGAACTTTGAAGTTCAAAAGGTGCTGGCAGTCAGCCTAATTTGAATAAATGACTTTTGATTTTGATTTTTGAATACAGTGCAAGTACCAACAATTTAAACACTTATTTTGTCCAATGTGAACGTAGCTAGAAAATGNACAACTTAATACAGTGCAAGTACCAACAATTTAAACACTTATTTTGTCCAATGTGAACGTAGCTAGAAAATGAATAATTAAAATCCCTCAAGAAAAATATATACGAAGATTCAAAGGAGATAATAATTAGGTAGGTACAATGATAAATAGGAATGTCGAGATTTCAAGATCTTTCGCTAAGAAAGTCGAGCTCAGCATTATGTAAAATTGGAGCTTAAAATCAAGGAACAAAAAGTAATATAAGTAGAGCTACTTCGCAAGGTTATTTAGAAGTTATTTGCGGTTTAGATTCCAAGACGTTGTGAAAAAACATTCGACATCGTTTTCAGAAGAATTTAGGAAAAATAATATCTAGGCATCGATATGTACTATTGATTTTATTTATAAACGGTAGGTAGTTATACCATCTGATTGGTCAAATCAAAATCTTGTCATTTCGACAAGAAGACAGACCTGTGTAGAAAGGGGAGAGAGACCTTTACCCAGAAGAAAGTAGGCTAGATAGTATAGTATTAGTCTATCGAAACTATTATATGCAATACAGTATTACCTAGTAATTAAAATGTAAGTCAATCTAAACTTCTACATATTATAAGGGAGGCACATACATAAACTGTATAGTTTCAGCAGTTTCAGGTACTGCGCAGTTCTTTAGGAAGACTCCGGTCTAGAGGTCGCGGCCGTGTCCTGTCTGACCTTTCTGTCCTGAAGCGACTTAATATCGCTGTATCAAACACATTATAAAACCATTTTGGCCTATTTCTAGACATTATTATATTTTTTTGTGATGATCTCTAGAACATTTTAATTTAATGTTGGTTGATGTTCAGAACTCAAGGTGACAATGTAGTCTATTTAACTTAAACTGACTGGTAAACTCCGCCTATGNTGTGATGATCTCTAGAACATTTTAATTTAATGTTATTTGGTGTTCAGAACTCAAGGTGACAATGTAGTCTATTTAACTTAAACTGACTGGTAAACTCCGCCTATGTACAACTACTGTGCATAAAGTTAAAATAAATAAGTAAAATGTTAGGTTTATTATATTGGATTCCTCTAGAATGAAGTACGTAAGTATACTTGTAACAAAGTGAAACTTTTGATATAAGAGAAGAGATAGAACCTAAAAGGTCGATAGTGAGGAAGATGACATAATGGCTGAGAGGGAAGTAAAAGCCGATAAAACGACTAACAGAATGATACCTAATAGTGAGAAAAAAAGACATAATGAAGAAACCAAAAGTAAAATTAGCTTCAGAATTGGACAATGATGAAAATAGTAAACTCATAAATAGGTACTAGCTACAATGCGGTCTTCAAAACGCTAGACTGGACTGCAGAGAGCCAAGGTGGACGCTTTGTAACGCTGATAGTAATCGATGGCGATTAAGGCCACGTCCTTCAACACCATACGTATGAAGTTGCGTATTTCGGTCTCACCAATGTAGGCCATATTATGGGACAAAGATATTATGTGGGAACATTTTATTCAATGCTTCAATCATTGAATAAAAAGCGGGCAAACGCCCTCTCTATCGATATTGAACACCTTTTCCGTTAAACTCATCCTATACTTTAGGGATGTTTAGGAGGCTTTTCGTCCGTTGCTCTTTGGGTAAGGTTCTTAATTCTTCTTCCATACTTTCTTTTCCTTTGATATCCTGAGTTTTGTCTTCCTTGCTAAGAAAGACCCCACCAAATGTAAGCGTTTTAACCTTCATATTGAACAGATTTGTCGGTCAAGGTTACAAGGGTTGGCACAGCTCATCTTTGTTGTTATTGTTTAAGTTTTATTAATTAGTTTTATAAACTAAAGGAGTTTAGGATTCTATTTTAGAACATTCCCTTGATGTCTAGTTTAGACTATCTGTAGTTAATTGACTCTTATATAATGTCGGGTGCAATTTACTTGAACTATTCGTTTTAAAACCTATGGGCAGTTTTAGACTGCTGTTTATTTCTTTCATACATGTACATATGTAAGTACCTATTAAAATATTTATATTATATTCGCTTCATACATCCACAGCAATTGTGACCTTTGCTTTATCCCACGCATCTTAGTCTACTTCATTGAACACCAGTTATAGACGAATGAACTGACAGGTGAAAATTGATCGATGATTTCATATTTGGATTGTAGAAGTTGCATACTTATACATTCCATTTATTAATTAATAGTACTGTACAATAAGCGGTAAAATCAATTATATATGATAGTAACTGTACCCCTCTATCACATGTCATTTGTCCCCGTAATGGGGCTATAGTGTTCACGACTCCATGACCGAACGCCTGTAATTATCGCACGAAGTGTGGAGAAAATGGCAGGTGTACGACAGAGCTTCATTCATTCGTTCACTCGTTCGATTAGCCGTCAGAGAACTATCATTAGTGCCTCTTTAGTCTCTGGCAGACCGATTGACTCCGCCTCTAAGAAAATGCATCGCATCCGGTTATCGCTTATCTTGACTTTTTTATCGAGCAACCTCAATCAAATTATAGATGTTGCCAGTTTTATAATCCACTTAATTCAATTGCAAATAGCTTCTGCGGTTTGAAATGTATTTCTTAAAATGTATTTTTCATCAGATTTATATACATTGATTGCCTCTTTTTACTCGTGATGTAATAATAAACTCTACGATCTCAACATTGAACAGTAGGTATGTCGTTAAAACAACAAGTTTCGTGACTAAACATTAATAAAACACGAAGAAGAAAACTGCAAACAAATCTACTTAAGCTTTAAACTTCTTAAGCAACATAAAACTTCGCAATAACTTCCACAAAAGCGACTGCTTATCTGCTTAACGTGTGGCGCAAAGAAAACAAAATGAGTGAAAACAACTCGGCTTTATATCAATTAGCGCCGAGCAAACAATTACTTTCCGTCACTTGCGAGACACTCCACAGACTGTGTTGTGGCTTACATAACAGACACATAATCATGTTATTTGCGTAATCTGTTGCAACTCATTCATACGTGTCTACTTGTTATTTCTCTCGTCGTAAATCGACACCAAAATAGGGAAACCACATTGTAAACAACGAGCGGGCGCCGAGCAGGGAAAGCAACAAGTCGCGGGGGCGGCATCGCTCCGCACGACCTCTTCCGGCCTTTTACGACATTTACGATACCATCTATCCTTATCCACCACACACGAGTATACGGATCAGACCCAGTGATGCGTTATAACCCCAATTTTCTTATCAAACATACGTAGGCAACTTTCAGGAAATTGGCGGTCGCTTGAACTCTGTCAAAGCACGTAATTGCTTATCCACCTTTTTCCATGAGTGCACTTAAAGTAACCACACGTAGCATACTTAGACCGGTATGTACGCAGCACGCTTACTACGCCGTACTCAAAAGCTTTGCATACGAGAAAAACAAATAGTGCAGTACCATTCGCATGTTGCACGGCCCGACACTGCGTGAGAGAGTCATCGTTGCGCTTGCAGTGACGTTCCATCGCTTGCATCGGCGGAAAGTCAGCGATCATCGTGCAGAAGGATTTGTTTTGGTGTCGAGCTCAAGCCGCGTGGCGATGCGGCGCAGCGCGACGTACAGACTGGCGCGCAATTCGCCAGAAAGGGATAGGATTCGACGCACGCATGCGCGAACACAAACGCGGGAAGCGATTGCTAGAAACGACTTCCGCAAACATGCGCATCACAGAGGCCCGAGACGTGGCCATTTGAATTTTGTCGCTTTAGGAGTATTAAATGATTTTTCATAATTAAACGGTTGCATTTCATAAAACCATCAGACATAAACGCTGACTGGGACAAAAGCCTTTGTTGAAGTTACCATCTGTCCGCGCGTGAAAGCTTATTTGTTCACCGGAGAAAATATTATTGTAAGTGAGCGCACTTATTCATGAGGAGATCGAAATTGGGGAACTGTTACGTAAGACTGAGTTCACGTCTGGGGAACATAAACATCTGTCGTTTTTTCTTTATTTTTCCCTTTATCTTTAAGGTCGAAAAACTAACCACTATCATATGGTACTTAATGTATGAAGTTGGGACACGAACGAGCTTTTGATATACCGCGAAGAGGTCAAGTCCACAGAAGAAGACCATTCCTAAAGAATAGATTGTTTGAAGGAAATCGCAAGGTGCCTAAATTGAAGACCTAACTAAAGTCCTGCAGTATTCGGCAACTCATGAGCTGATGCAGGTACGTGCAACTAAGTCAGAACTTCTTGGATAATAAGATATTGCATAGTTGAAAACTTCAAATATTTGGGATCTACTGAATTCTTGTCTATTGACGCCGTATCGGAATCCACAGTACCAAAATAGCAGTTGTTTAAAGTTGTCAGTTTCAGCTTAAAGTTCTTCGAAAACTTTGCCGTTTCCAGTGATCGGTATAACGGTCTTTGTATTACTACGTTCGGTGCCCTTGACGCCTTCGTAAGGTCAAGATTTTCTTTTAAATTGAATAATTTGGGCGTCAGGTTTAAGGGGATAAGAGTAAACGAAGGATGGATAGAGTGAAAAATTATATTAGCAGTTAGAAAGTAGGTGAATAGTTGAATACTGAGTTGGCAGTTGATAAATGATGGAGGACAAAGACATGTTGCGCCAACCAGCTCTCTGTTTCTTGATAGCTACAATCTGGGGGTCTTTAAGTCAAAAGCGAATAGGTTGCTCCGAGGCTAGAGTACTCCTTCGTCGACCACATCATCGGTTAAACTTATAAATAACTTAAGAGCGCTGCTGAGAAGACTCGCAATTGAAATTCGAGGCGAGTGCAAAAATCAGTCTGAATACTTCTATCTCTGTTTGCGCCCCCGCTTCAGACTCCTTCCATCTTCTACGACTAGTGACTAGCCTTTCAACATTCATCATACATTTAGAAATGGTTCATTCTTTCAAAAATATAAAACTAATAATAAGAAAACATGTTATTATTTTGAATAAAAATAAACTGGAACCTACATAAAAACTGTCGAAATCCGGAAAACAATTTAATAAATTGGATTTTGGTATTACGTTTAAATATCGACCATTCTTAATTCGCAGGCCTCTGATGTTCTATTTAAACCATCATGTGGCACTAAAAAGCAGTCGCTCTAAGTATTTCTAGTTTGAATGTTTTCATTTAGACAAATTATGGGCCCCTCATTTTTAACAAGTGCATATATTACTTCGCACCTGGAACCTGTCGGTTGTAATAATAAATACCTAATTATGTAGTTTTATTTTCTTTTATAAAAGCCAAGGAATTTCAATTGCATTCTTTGTGTTATTGTAATAAAAAGAATTAGAATTGTGTTTTTAACATCGTATAATAGCCTCATATAAGTATAAATAACCAATATTCTTTATTAACTAAGTAATAAGTATAACAAATAATGGAATGCATTGGTCAATTGAAACATTCAATAACTTAGTGACGAACTCGATGTATGAATTATATTTAGCGTAAGGATAAGCATTGTCCTCATGAAAGTGACTTTGTGTCTTTATTGAGAATAAATATCCTTATTTCTTAGGAAATAAGGATATTTATATGTAGTTCAAATATTACTTAAAGAGTAATTATTTTTACAACTGTTATTTAAACATTAGGGATGTTAAGTACAACAAATTTAATGGGCAGTTATTTTATTGTCTGGTGGTTGGTAAATTAAAACATGAATAGTAATTTAAAAAAATGTTGTTTCATCCTACAATTCGGGTTAAAAACTATTTAAAGTAGTGCAATGAATGACTGGGCAGTTCAATGGTGGAATGTTCAGTTGAATGCCTTGCCTAGCCAAGTAGCGAAACATAGAGCATAAGAAACTTCGGGCACCCCGACACGGATAGGTTAGGTTCGAATGGTATGACGGGAGTGAGCGAGCGAAGCGAGCGAACTTAAGCTCCAGCCATTCATGTTAGGTTCCTTTAAACCCCGCGGACAGAAATCGAGGACGTCGAGGTTAGAATGTTAAAATTGATTATTCAATATGACTGAATGGTCATATTTCTGCTCAATTTTATTTAACTGCCCGTTTAAATATTTTTTACGAATCATTACTTTTATCATGTCATTTTTACTGCTGAACTTGTACATAAACATGCATTTTGTAATTTTTAATTGACCAGTTCTGCAATATACAACTACCGCTTTAAATCACTGCCTTACGTAAACTTCTTCAAGTAACAAGCTCTGTTAATATAAAAGAAAAATATCAGAATGGAAAATAAATTGACTTACTTGCTCCAGTTTTCCCCACACGCTGTTTCCATTATAAATTCCTAGAGGAAACCTATAAGTTATTATTTTATAAAATTACTTAGCGACGGAGATTTCCATTTTCGTTTAGAAGCCCGTTTAAATAGCACATTAGGTCAAGGATGGTTCCGTGTCCCCGGAGTCGATTCCTTNCGTTTAAATAGCACATTAGGTCAAGGATGGTTCCGTGTCCCCGGAGTCGATTCCTTGACCAAGTCAGCTTCATTATTAACTAGTTCCCAAGTTAAAATGTTCTTTGTTATGGCCACAATTTATTACTCAACTTAGTAATTGGGATTAATAAAACAAACATAGGTTTAGGCAAAGTTGAGTCGTTGTCCGCCGCATGGGGATTTCAGACGGATAATAGCGATCGTAATTTTAGCACTTTGCGAACCAGATTTTTTGTTTTCATTGCTGTGTAAGACATTGTTTTATCTTCATTTTATTTTATTATTAAGTAAGTCGTTAAAATATTGCCAAAAGAGGAATACTCCAACGAATGTAATTGTAGCAAGACACTTAAAGCTTTACATAGATTATTTTGAATCTCCAGCCAATACACGTACGGGGTGTAACTTATAAGGGGAGTTTCCGACCCGTGATAAACAGCAACCAAGTGAAAATATAACATAAAGGATCTGTCAGACGCCGCCGCACGCCAAGCGGATACGATTTCAACGATAACATCTATATTAAGAAGGATAAGCGGGGGCAGTTTTTCACAATCCCCTTTAGATGATGTCTTGAATCTTGAAGGTCGTTTAACATGACCGAGATCACTGATATTACCCTAATATAAGTGTAGTGGATGTTTTACGAGCCATTCAGCTCGACGGCCAGGGAGATAATTTGCGTGAACGTGTGATAAAATCGCTGAGACCTTATTTAAGGCTCGGTTCGGACGAGCTGGCTATTGTGCTGTTTAAGCGACGGTTAAGTGGTGATTAGGAGGAGTACACATCTGTGATACGAGCCCAGATAAATATCAATAAGTACACACGGGTATATTTATGGTTGAATACATGAACAGAAAATGTTATGGATGTACAACACGCTGTACGT
>NDFZ01003734.1:0-26146 GCA_002192655.3 Mamestra configurata
TTGACGTTAACTTATCAAAATATCTTATCTTGTGGTTGTGTTGTGTTTCGCGATGTAAAACAGAAAAGTTAATCTGTTTCTTACATTATTTTAAACAATACAGTTAATTAACAGTGTCAAAGAGACAGAATTCATGTTTATAATGAACATGGAGATGTGTAGAGTATGTTTATCAACAGAAAAGGAAATGTTTCCACTGGATGAAACTTTCATTATCAACTATAACTTGTTAACAAATCTTAATGTAAGTATAATACTCGTTATCTTTATTAGTTAATTCTGTTACTAAACTATTTAGACACTTTTCAACTAACTAAATCAGACAAAACAGTGTGTTCTTCATGTATAACTGGTTTATTTATTTACATTAAAAGAAAAGAAAAAAATGCTATCTATTTTGCTATTTCAGATTACACTACTAGATGGTATGCCACAGTATTCATGTCAGACGTGTATGGACACAATCAAATGCTTTATAGAATTCAGGGAAAAGTCTATAACAGCAGAAACTACATTGAGAGAAATTATTTATTCTGTGAGTATTATGGGTTCAAGTCAGATTCATAAATGAAATAAAAATGAAATCCTTGTAACTAATCAAATCCAAAAATAATTCTGTAATGCTTGGCCTTGACACATTAAATATTAACCCTGTATATTAAATTCCTACAGAACAAAACAATTTTCGACAACACAGTTTGCGCAATGGCTGAATGATTGACTACTGCGCTCCGCCTCGCGGGTTCGATTCCCATACGGTACAAATATATATATGGCCTACAGATACTTGTTCCGGTCTGGCTCTTTGTGTATGTGACTTTATATGTTTGTTATTGCACCCACAATACAGGAGAAATTCCTAGTGTCGGGCAATGTTTTTTTTAAAAAAGAAAGATAGAAAAGAATTCAGTATCTTCAAGCAGTATGAAAAAAAAAAATTCAACTCATTCACTAAATGCAAATAATAAACTTCTTACAGGAAATTAAAGCAGAAAATAGGACACTTGCTATAGAAATTGATAAGGGCACTACAATTTATAAAAATGAGAAACTGGACATTAAGTCAGAGGTAAAAGAAGAAAACTATTATGAAAATGCTTCTATTTTAGACAGTAACTACCATGAAGCCTTTTCTGAATATGAAGAGGATGAAAACAAAATTATTCTCAAAAAAGAAGAAGGTATTGCAACATTGTTTAAGATATTTCATAGTTTAACTGCTTTTTAATATCTCAGCATTGTAGAAATTTTAAAACACATCATTTGAAAATTACCTAAAAAATTATCACTAAAATATCAAACAGAATGGTTAACTTCATTGCCTTCTTGGTGTTACAAGACAAGGACAAGTCAAATAACCAAGATTCTTAAATGAAAAAAGATTATTAAACAGTGAATATTTAATTTTGCTTTCATATTATAACTATTTTTATGCTTATCTACCATGGGAGGACACAGGGAGCTATTATGAATTTGTTACCTCTTTGCACCTGTGTGCATGTTAAAATTATTTGATGTAATGATTTCAATTTCACAAAATTCTGTATTTTTTTGATTTAACTTTTGTAAATGTAGCAACTAAAACCTTATTATTCTAGATGTGAAACCAAAGAAGGTAAATAAAAATAAACACAACAAGCTCAAATTGAAGACATCTAAGTTTTTAGAAAGCATTGCTAATGGACTTGAAGACAAATGGTTCTGTGGTAAATATTATTTGTTCATAATTGGATAATGTGCCGTCATAAGAAAAAAATCGGCCAAGTGCGCATTGGACTCGCGCATGAAGGGTTCCATATTATCATACAAGATTTAATACTATGTACCTTAAAATAATTTTATTATTTGTTGTTATTGCGGCGACAGAAATACACACTCTGGAAATTTTAACTGTCTACTTATTACGGTTCATGAGATACATCCCGCTGACAGACAGACAGGCAGTAGAGGCTTAGTAATAGGCTCCTGTTGACCTTAGGGTATGGAACCCTAAAAGGACGTATCAACACCTAAACAAATTAACCAACTCCGGAAAAATCAGTAATCGGTTACTTCGTTTTGTGTCAATACATTCTTTTTAGGGTTCCGTACCCAAAGGGTAAAAACGGAACCCTATTACTAAGACTCCAGTCTGTCTATCACCAGGCTGTATCTCATGAACCATGATAGCTAGACAGTTGAAATTTTCACAGATGTATTTCTGTTGCCACTATCGCAACAAATAATAAAAATGAAATAAAATAAAAAATAAAAGGGGCCACCATACAAGAAACATGTTTTTTTGGCTTATGGTATGGGACCCTTCGTGTGCAAGTCCAACTTGCACTTGGGCAGTTTTTTTTTTCCTATGACGGCAGTATTGTTGTCTTTATCTTTTGGGGAAATAAGATAATTATTATTATATTTTTTCTAAAATTTAGGGATGTGTCCCAATTTAACAAAAGTAAATCTGAACATTGTTTACTTAGTTAAAAGGCCCATTGTAAAATAAAATTTATTCTCATTTACAGGTATTTGCCCTTTGACATTTGAAGACAAAATTGACCTAAATAATCATCTAGATAGCCATAATAAGGATCGACAATGTGAACTTTGTAGAGAGCAACTAAACAGCCTATCTCAGCTCCTAGCCCATAGACTGATACATGTCCCACTGCGGCAAAGTAAATGTCACATCTGTGAGAAGAAATTTAAATCTTGCCTTTATTTGGAACATCACTACAGGAATTTCCACATTGAAGAAGATGTATGTTGATTAAAATGGTTTTTATTCTCGTAAATTATGTTTTTGCCGGCCAAGTGGGTTCCATACCATTATCTATAAAAACGGCAAAAAAAATAACTTTTGTTGAATTAAAAATAAAATTAATATTTAAGGGGGGCTGCCCCCTTAAATATTAATTTTATTTTAATTATCTATTTTAAAGTGAATATATAATTAAATATTCTGTGAATATTTCAAGCGTCGACCTGTTGCCGTTATCAATATCGAGAAAAAAAATCACGTTTGTTGGAGCCCACTTAAATAATTATTTATTTTATTCTGTTTTTTAGTATTTGTTATTATAGCGGCAACAGAAATACATCATCTGTGANAAAAAAAAACACGTTTGTTGTATGGGAGCCCACTTAAATATTTATTTTATTCTGTTTTTTAGTATTTGTTTTTACAGCGGCAACAGAAATACATCATCTGTGAAAATTTCAACTGTCTAACTACCTGCCTACCTACAGCCTGGTTATAGACGGACAGCGGAGTCTTAGTAATAGGGTCCCATTTTACCGTTTGGGTACGGAACCCTAAAACCATGGATACAAAGAAATATCAGAAAAAAATGGTAATAAATCTTCTATTTTTTCCAGGAAAGAAATCTTTTTTGCAGTGACTGTCCCTGGACTTGTAATACACCGAAAAAACTTAGCAGTCATATTTTGCAAGTCCATTCCAGTATCAAGTACTTTTGCGACATTTGTTCTAAAGGGTAAGTACCTATATTGGCTTGCTACAAAACAACATGAGAATAACTTGTTGGCCGCGGGAACCTGCTGGAAGCGAGAGCACAGGAGTCCGGTATATGTGGCGACACTTTGGGGAGACGTATATCCGGCGGTAGATGTTTTTCGGCTTGAATGATGATGATGAATCCGAAGTGATTTGAAAAATAAAACACACCCTGTATTTTTACACCACCCGAAAGTGGTGCTGACACATAGTAAACTTTTTTTCAATCAACTGGTTCGATTCCTGGCTAGGAATACCGATTTTTTCATCAACATCGTGCTCGAAACTACATTCAGTGTTTTTCGCTTATCCTCTTAGTTCCGGATTTGGTCATCCCGGCACACTTTAAAAATCCACCCTGTATATAAGTAACTTATTTGACTGATGCAGGAAAGCTCAAGAGCCTAGTGTAGAATGCAAGAGCGAGCGAAGCGTGCTCGAAATATTTGCACCCTGGACGAACTATCTAGTTAATTTTCGGTAGGAGCAGGGCCCTGCGCTGCGCGAGCCCCCTACCCTACCTACTGCCTTGCGGCAAACCCCGCAAGCCGTGGGGCCAGTGTTGGGCAAAATGTATTTAACTACAAATTAACAATTACAATTACAAATTGTAATTGGCGACTTCAATTACAAATTACTTGAAATTTTTGAAAAGTAATTCAACTAACAATTACAATTAGTAATTGTAATTGTTATTTGTAATTACTCAATTACTTATGTATATAATTCCTTTTACAGTTGAGGTAGTAAGTTAAATAAAACGATGAATGATTCACCAAATGTGTTTATTTATTTAAAAAAAAAAGTGATTTACTTTAAATTAGACTTTAACACTACTCTTTGTTCAAACATTTGATCAGAAAGTTTGTGAGATTTTGGTAAATTAATCATTGTAGCATATGAGAATAATCTCTCAACAGGGCCTGATGACGGCATTAATGTATTATACTTAAGAAACACCTGCTTAATCTCAGGATGTCTGTTTAGCATTGAAGTGTCTTTATCCGGATCAGCTAGGTACTTGGACATAAGAATTTCAGGTCTTGTCGAACGGAGTGATTCAGTCAATTCGCCTTCAGAAGAATCTGTTTCGAAAACAAAATACGAATCATCATCATTCTTTGAGCTTGTGCTCGCAGATTCTCTTGCAGTTTCCTCTTGGATTTCAGTTTCTAGGGCTATTTGTTGTTTAAACATATTTTTTATTCTGCGATGGTACTGCTGCTCAATAACAGTAAGCCACTTATCCTTAAATCGAGGATAAGAAATAGTTGCAATTACTGCCTTACTGCCCCTAGACGTAAACAAATCAAAAATCTCTTGAAATCTCTCATTGACGCTTTCTAGGTATTGGGCTGCCAAAGCGTTGCAGTATTTAAAGTTTTCCTCTGATAGTCTCGTTCTATCCAATGCTATTTGTACGCGTGTTGTGCTGCATGCGCGCAGCAAGCGAACAACCGCACAATTTAGGTGGTTTTGTATGTTACCCGCAATATTACCCCGTAAAAAGTAATTGGGTAATTTGAATTACAAATTAATGTAATTAGAATTACTTGTGACTTATGTAATTGAATAACAGTAATTTCAATTACATGTAATTTNTGAATATATAATTAAATATTCTGTGAATATTTCAAGCGTCTACCTGTTGCCGTTATCAATATCGAGAAAAAAAAACACGTTTGTTGTATGGGAGCCCACTTAAATATTTATTTTATTCTGTTTTTTAGTATTTGTTTTTACAGCGGCAACAGAAATACATCATCTGTGAAAATTTCAACTGTCTAACTACCTGCCTACCTACAGCCTGGTTATAGACGGACAGCGGAGTCTTAGTAATAGGGTCCCATTTTACCGTTTGGGTACGGAACCCTAAAACCATGGATACAAAGAAATATCAGAAAAAAATGGTAATAAATCTTCTATTTTTTCCAGGAAAGAAATCTTTTTTGCAGTGACTGTCCCTGGACTTGTAATACACCGAAAAAACTTAGCAGTCATATTTTGCAAGTCCATTCCAGTATCAAGTACTTTTGCGACATTTGTTCTAAAGGGTAAGTACCTATATTGGCTTGCTACAAAACAACATGAGAATAACTTGTTGGCCGCGGGAACCTGCTGGAAGCGAGAGCACAGGAGTCCGGTATATGTGGCGACACTTTGGGGAGACGTATATCCGGCGGTAGATGTTTTTCGGCTTGAATGATGATGATGAATCCGAAGTGATTTGAAAAATAAAACACACCCTGTATTTTTACACCACCCGAAAGTGGTGCTGACACATAGTAAACTTTTTTTCAATCAACTGGTTCGATTCCTGGCTAGGAATACCGATTTTTTCATCAACATCGTGCTCGAAACTCCATTCAGTGTTTTTCGCTTATCCTCTTAGTTCCGGATTTGGTCATCCCGGCACACTTTAAAAATCCAACCTGTATATAAGTAACTTATTTGACTGATGCAGGAAGCTCAAGAGCCTAGTGTAGAATGCAAGAGCGAGCGAAGCGTGCTCGAAATATTTGCACCCTGGACGAACTATCTAGTTAATTTTCGGTAGGAGCAGGGCCCTGCGCTGCGCGAGCCCCCTACCCTACCTACTGCCTTGCGGCAAACCCCGCAAGCCGTGGGGCTTGACGTTGGCTGACTAACGCCACCTCGAATGTATGGCCAGTCCGACCTCGGATATGAGTATGAACCTTTATAAGGCCGATTGCATACGTACGGTTTCTGAATGCTTACCTTTCATACATATCTAATGTTCAACTAGGCGCACACATATTTTCCAAATGTGTAAAAAGCTAACGTTCCTTTCGAAAACAAGCCGTGTGTTCGAGTCAGAAGAACGGAAAATGTAACGTCTCACAGAATTCCGAATTGAATTCCTTATGATTCTAAAAATAATACCTTAAATGTACCATGTTTTAAATGCAAATAATATATTCTTATTCTTATTAGGAAACTGTACGTATGGGGCCGGCCTTAGCCGGCAGAGTCAGGAGTAACAAACAATTTCGACAATCACAAACGTTACCGGCAACAATTTTGTTCAGCCGTCCGATTCAGGTTCATAGAATCTCGGCTACGCTCTATTTTGACTTTGCACGTTTGCGTGTTCAGGGTAAGAAACGTTTCTTACCTACTCTGAACACGCTTATCTCTACGTAGAAAGCCTTCTCGATGTCAGGTCTATGCTGTCTATGTCTATTATGTGTATGCAATATTACATTTTTCTTTTTCAGGTACCACAGCAAAACGAACCTAAAATCACATTTAAGGTCACATGGTAAAAATAAAGCTTATGTCTGTGATATGTGTGGATTCTCCTGCAAACATAGTGGTGGCCTAAAAGTAAGTTGCACTTACCTACTTAAATCGATCTTTAATTTTTATATAGTGTTGGTACTAAGGTCATTTACTTCAATAAGTAGGTATCTGTTCCTCTTTTGAAATAAAATAGACGTCATTAATTGCAGGACCATAAAATAAGAAGACATAATCCAGAGAGAGTTTACTGTAAAAAGTGCAAGCGGCCATTCCCAAGTAAAGAGGACCATGATAAGCATAAATGTACTCACAAGTTACAAATATGCCCTATATGTGGTCTTCAACTCAATGGAAATCATAGAGTGAGTAGGATAGATACAATACTACAATTTAAGTTATGTCCCTCAATTTTGTATAAATAAACTGAGCAATGTCTGCCTCGCGCTACATACATAGTCTGATACTCTAAAGCTTATTATGAACGTCATTCTACAGCTTTGCTCATACGTCACTATTGCCTATTTCCCGCCTAAAACCATGTTTGCATCCATGGTAACTGCCAAAAAATCGGGCGATAATTAATGATATTCCACATCACCACCCCTTATCAAAACAGACCACTATATATACTGTATACCTTNACGTCACTCTATAGCTTTGCTCATACGTCACTATTGCCTATTTCCCGCCTAAAACCATGTTACCAAAACAGACCACTGTATTTACACTATACCATCCCAGTTATCGCAGCACATGATGAAACACAGCGACATTCCAAAGTACGAGTGTACGAGATGCCCCGCCAAGTACAAGTCGCGGGGCGCGCTGATGGCGCACCTCGACCGTCACGACGGGCTGCGGACCAAGCAGTGTGAATACTGCCCCGCCAAGTTCTACACCGCCAGTGTGCTCATCAAACATCGACGGATACATACAGGTAGGACTTACGTTGATTCAATATTTTAAATTGTTTTTTACCTTTTGAACGCCAGAGCATTCCTCCCAACGCCAAGCCACAAATTCGCCGTACTTTTTGTCACATATTTGTGACGTGACAATGGCGTTCAAAAGGTTGAATGAACATCAGTCCCTATACTAAGCTGTTTCCACATTGGTTTACCTAAAGACCATATGTGTAGGTACATATATGTGTATTACAACTTAGGCACCTGCCTGTGTTGTAATTCCAACGAATTTTCTGCTGTTTATTTAATAACTACAGGCCAGAGACCTAGTGCTTGACTGAGACGATACCCTAAAATCTGCGTGTAGTAGGATTTCGGGACGTAATGCCAGAGCTCAGTCATTCACCACCGCTGACGAGCTTCAACACTATTCTCGCACCGCTCTGCTACCTAAAGCACCGTCTGAATCTGCCCTAAGTATTGATGACTTGCACGTTGTATATGTGCCTAGTTCGATCCAGCTCATCCCTAGCTGTCCTCCCCCCAGCGACGCCCTAAGCCGAGGCCCGTACCCCACAGGGGGTGCCCTTAGCGTGTAGTCGCTTGGTGTGTAAGTTTTTTATAAGCCCTGGCTGGAAGCTTTAATATTATATTAAGGCCACCACAGGCTAGCCCGGTTAAGCAGTCGACAACCTCATAGATTGAACTGCGAGACGCCACAAAAACATATTATGTATTCAAAACTTTGTAAAATGAAGACATTATTTTAATTTCAGGTGAAAAACCTTATGTATGCAGGGTGTGCAACAAAGGGTTTACAGGCAACCACAACCTCAAAGTACATATGAAAGTACACGGGGAATATTTGATTGTTAAAAAGAATGGTGAACAAGAAGATATCACTAAATTTAATGTTACCAAGTGGAGGTAGCTGGGTTCTACTAAATTTATATTTTTATTTTAATAATAATTCTTCCAAATTGTATTGTACTTAATTAAAAATAAATTATTTTTAGAAAACTTTTAAAAATGATTTATTATAGAAATACAATTTACATCTAAGTAAGAAACTAAGTGTATCACATACAAAAAAAGTCTTTGGCAAGTACAGAAAGTACTAATATAAAATATAAACATTCATAAAAAAAAATAAGTATATAAAATGGATAATCGGTAAAATTTCACAAAAAGCAATGGGACAGTTTTAGGAAAATAAAAAGTCTTACTTTATACTTAGATTACAATTAGGTACTAACAGGCAAGCATACATGTGCTACCAACTCGCATCACACAGTTCAAAAATTAATTTAGTAAACTGCCAACTTCAACATTCTTTATTGTTTGGAAGAGAAACTTGAGTTGGTAACACTGTGCTATAAAAACGTACTGTTTCACATTGAGATCGTAATATAATGCTGCCAATTTTATCAAATATCATGATAAAGGGTTATTCAACAAGAACTTTGTTTTTTCAAATATAATAAAACAAAGAATTTGCCAGATATCATTTTTCATACATAATTGCCAAACCTTACTCGTTGTAATACAATAAAAATTNATGCTTACTTCAACATTCTTTATTGTTTGGAAGATGAACTTGAGTTGGTAACACTGTGCTATAAAAACATACTGTTTCACATTGAGATCGTAATTTTGTTTTATATTGTTTTAAAAACCAAAGTTCGTGTTGAAAAACCCTTTAAATTACAATCTTAAAGCCANTATCTTCGCCTAAATTCTTTATTTTATATTGTTTTAAAAACCAAAGTTCGTGTTGAAAAACCCTTTAAATTACAATCTTAAAGCCAGTCAAATGTCCAGATCACTTGATGTGAAGATTAAATTCTCTAAAATAAGTACAATATTGACAATTGTGTAGTTTTGATATTTTCAGTCAGTCTTATAAGCTAATACAACATTTGAATTTTGAAATACTTATTTAGTTGGAAAACACACTGCTTCAGACACCTCCTTTTAACTTTAAAATAATTATGCTATTTATGTAATATGCAAAAAAATGTAAATTATACATTCTAACATGACAATAAACTAGAATGAATGAGCTTAAGAGAAAAATGGAAAGCATGAAAAAATGTTTACAATAATTTGCAGCTGCCCCATTATCTAATACTGGATCAAAAAAGACATTAAATTATAATTTCGGAGCTGAACAATAACCAAAATAACAAAATTAAAGTTTGATATTCCTGTTTCCTCCTACAAAACTGGTTAAATTTTGAAGATAACTAAATAAGACAAGGAGATATTCTGTACTTAACAATTGCTTAAAAAAACGTAGTACGAAGGCAGAAAAGTGAAGAGTAACTCCTTTAAAAATACTTAAAATGATGCTCATAGAGACACCATTCGCGAATACATGATTGTTCAAGTTTGAATCAAGTTTATGTTTGAATCAAGATTGATAAAAGGATCATTTATGCGGAAACGTCGACCTTTGACGATAATTCCCTCTCAAATGCATTCGCAGAATTACATACATCAAACGATACAAAAATTGTGTAGTGATGTATCTACCTACTTATTCTAAGGACGTCTGTTAGTTGTACGGTACGCCAATAATAAATAATAATAAAGACATCCAAAGTAGAATTTCTTAATGTATAAAGTATCTAAAATAAATAATTGACAACTAAATAAACTCATAACGCCACTACGGTCTTATTTGGACTAATGACTAACTAAAGAGATAAGTAAAGCCAATCGAATATTTATGTACTTAATTTTCATTGTTTAGCCAAAAACAATTAGGTACTCATTTACATTATAGTACACAACCATTATTAAAACTACACTTAGATGTAAATATAAAGGAACTAATGGAAATTACTAAACATAGGGAATGGGGAACCTATTCAAGACTTCAAGTACAGTTTATTCTTATTAACCTAATTAACTTGGCAGTATTTTGTCAGGTAAATGAGGACAGGCATACATTGTGACTGAAGTCGGGTAACGTAACAGAGTATTGAACAATCGGAAGTAAAAACAAAGTATCATACACTCTTCCCTCATTTTTTGTTGTACTTAAATGCTTAAGGTTGGAAGTGACACATTCACATACAAATAACATATTATTATGAGACTAAAATGTTACAAAAACTACTTCTTTTTACAAACCTATCTTAAACTAGAACACTTCTTCCTAGCGTAAAAATGCATAAAACATCAAAGAAAAACATGTCGAATATTGGCTATCTATTTTACCAAGGAGTAACATACAAATGGAGTGTAAATACGCACATGTATCTCCAGAATCAGCCATCGAAATCGTGAAATGTGGATAAGCAACCGTGCAGATATTGAATGATGAGGTGAGGCACGCAGCTTATCACTCCATTCATAAACTACTCCGTGATTTGTACCATCTTAAATTTCATTTCCGAACTGAGTGTTGGGTAGTATCCTAACAACTGTGTCTTTCGTACCTATTTTGTCGGTGTCGATGAGGGATCCCGAGCTATGCTTCTTTGTTTTGGGCGCGAGGGGCGGTACCTCGCTGCAAGTGGAACAGTTATCATCGGCGACTTTGGAGCTGGATCCAGCGGCACTGAACTTCTTCAGGCTGCCAGTGGCAAGGGATCCATTGGAAGAGGAGCAGTGTGGAGGCAGCAGAGGTACTCTCTCCTGCAAGTCTCGGCTGGAGCTGGACGGCCGGTGCCCGAAACCACTGCTTCCTGCCTCGGAAGCTGCGATTTCTGGACACCCGCCCATGTTTATCCATTCTTGGATTCTGGAAAAAAAAAACATTACATTTAATACAACAATACCTTGCGCAGTTGGAATATGAGCCTGGAACAAGCACACGAGTGTGCAAAAGATGTCAAGCACAACAAATCCTCGCGCCATTCAGGGCAGTACACCACCTATTAACTATTGAAATGCAGACCTAATAGGTACACACTCAGGTTTACACTTGGCAAGAAAAACACCTACCTATTAACAATCTCTTCGAAGTTAGGTCTCCTCTGCGGCTGGTGCTTCCAACAGTCCCTCATAAGTGAGTACATGGGTGGCGGACAACTAGCCGGAGCCGCTAACAGCTCTCCACCTCGCACCATCGATATCACCTCTTGATTACTATACCTGTCAGAATCAGAGAGCAAAAATTTGATATTACAAAATTGATGATCACTAGGCCAAGTTCAGCGATTGGTGAACTAGGCTCTTATGTAACCCCCACGGAAGTCGAATCATCGTTCACGCTGTATAAGAACCTCATTAAAATACGAAAGTATAGCTAATGTTGAACAAAAAACGAGCGACAACCTTGAACGTAATCACCTAATTAAATCACACACTAGCTTTCAAAACAAATTAATTCAAAACACACAATTACATGTCTGTTACAAACTGCAATATTATTATTTATGTTCTTACCCATAATATGGCTGTAATCCATAGCTGTATATTTCCCACAAAACAACTCCGTATGACCAAATGTCGCTCTCGGTGGTGAATTTTCCGTAAAGTATAGATTCTGGGGGCATCCACCTCACGGGCAGCAAACTCTTTGACTGTACCTATAAAATATATATTTTATTTTTAATGAGTTTATATGTAGCTCCAAAACCATCTGATCCCATACCAAAGAAAAGCATAATCGTGATACAAATAGCTATCATGAAATCATCACTTTCAATAAGTGAAACGAAACAATGGAAAATATTTATCATCCACAAGTTGCAGCTTTATAAATTGCAACGCGTGATACTCTGAGATCTCCGACAGATAGCATAAATTTCTCGCGGGCAACATAAAAATATTGCATGCCAAGTATTCACGCCAATCAGTAACCATTCATTAAATTCTTTACTCATGCATAAAATGCACTAGAAAATAATTATGGCGAAATCGGTACCTTTTTTAATTTAAGAAGAAATTCTACAGAAATATACTCACTCTATAATAATCCGAACTGTAGATATCTCTAGATAGCCCAAAATCTGATATTTTGACAATAAAGTCATCAGACACCAGACAGTTTCTGGCCGCCAGATCTCTGTGAACATAATGATGGGAAGCGAGATACTGCATGCCAGATGCGATGTTATTTGCAATGTTTAGCAATCTCATTGGCGGCAGTCCTTTTCCCGAAGGTGGCGCGCGTCCCATCAGAAACTCGTGGAGATCACCCCGAGCCATAAACTCAAACAACATACATAAAGGTTCTTCTCTCAAAGCCACACCAACAATACAAACTATGTTGTCATGGGTTAACTCAGATATCAAGTCTATTTCTCTTCTAAAGTCGGCCTGAGTTTTAGCTGAGGCATTCTCTTTCAATGCCTTTACTGCAACAAACTGTGTTTCGCCATTCCTTTTCAGAGCCCCCTTGTACACTTTACCAAATGCTCCTTCCCCTAACTCTTCCAAGAATTTGATTTGTGAAAGAGAATACTGTGGTATACGTAGCACCCCGTTGCCGCGGGTATTTCTTGTGAGATGAGGCTGATTAGCAATGTTGTTAGTCAATAACTCACTCATTTCTATTGGTGAATTCAATCTAGAATTACCATAGATGTTTTTATCAGCATTGGGTAGATTTATATCCCTTATTGCAGCAGCATTGTTCTTGTTTTTATGTCTATAACATAGGCAGATGATAAAACCAATAATTGATAGGGTCAAAACAAGAAAGACTATAACAATATAAATCCATATTTTGTGAGCACACTTTGGAATATCACAATATTGCTTGTCTGTTTTGCCATCTTTCTCTATAATGCACCAGGGCTGATCCAGCACTCCTCCAGGATTTCTACAGTAACTGTGTGTCCCAGCAAGTTCAGGGAAGTCAGATAATCTAACATGTAATTGTTTGGACCATTCAACACATACCATGCCATTGTTTGCTATGTTGACTCTGCCTAGATACCCGCTGCCATTTTCCCAGTAACATTCATCATCAGACACCATGACTGCACCAATGCTGATCCTCAGACAGTCGGGATCATCTTCGGGCAAGTCTTGACATTCTTCAAGAGTTAGCTGCTGACCAATATGGGGATGTCTTTTAGCGATGGCATACTCTTTCTGACACAACTCATTTTCCAGAATCTCACAATCTTGTTTACACACACGTCTAAGAACAGTTGAATTATATCGAAAATTAAACATGGCTGCAAATGAGCTATTTGAGTCTGTGTACATACTAGGCAATTTCCCAAGGGGCAAGTTTTCAAAAACAATTTCTGGGAAGTCATCATTTGCTTTACTTGTAGGGTCAGTTTGTATGAAAAGTTTTTTAGCCTCCCTGTAGAACTTGCTGTTAGTGATAATAGGATCTCTACAAATAGGAAATGTTGAATAGCAGAGACTGGGCACTGCATATCCTTCACAGCGGGGGCTTATATCATTAGAATACTTTGTGACTTGGAAAGCTTTCAACAGCTTGTCTTCAAGAAATGCTTGGCTTGTATTGTAAGGAATATATACAAATTGACCTTTTAAATGTTCTGCACATACTTTTCCTAAGTATTCCTGGCATATTGGCTCTAACTTCTGAGACTCAGTAGAATTAGTCATGTTTGCATTAAGTGTTTGTATGCTCTCTGATATCAGACCAGGAGTAGATTGAACATTAATATCCAGTTGGCTGTAGATATCAGTATTAGGGAATAGTGATGCATATGTGGGAATCTCATAGTTTTCTATACCTTGTTCAACTTTCAACTGTGAAGTTTGCTTTTTCTCATAGGTTTGCTTGATCACACATGTGTAGCTTCCTTTGTCAGTTACAGCTAAGTCTTTGATCCTCAGATTTGTACCTATTGTGCCATTAGTCTTATCAATCTTAGTAGTTATTTTCATTCTCTGGGTTGAGTTATCATCTATTACCTTGTTATCTTTCAACCAATATACTTTTACATTTTCTAACAGTTTCTGTTGAATATGGTCAGGTGGGGATTCCTTCAACTGAGTAGCAATGCCTTCCTTATTCTTTGTGTGTTTTTCCACTTTCGTGTAATTCATTACAGCTTCACATTTGAAACGAACATCACTTTTGGGTGCTCTGGTGATAACGGGAGGCAAGGTTTTCGAAAAGAAAATGTCAAGTTTTATGTTCCATACTTTCTGCTCCGATGTCGAGTTGGACTTCAGTAATGAGATAGAATCTGTTCGGTCGGATTTTGTAGATTTAATTATACACAAATAGAAGCACAAAACAATAAATACACTGCAGTGTTTCATGACTAACACTTCCCATAACACCGATGCCTATCACAATTTTAAATCGAGCGCTTGTTTACTACACACGAAGTTACTCGTTTGTGTGGCACAACAAAATATTAATGTAATTAGCTTTATGCCATGTTTAAATTACATATTTACGATAAAACCCTTCTTTTTTGCAAATAATTATTAGAAATACGAATGACAGCAAATAACACCAACCAATATCAATGACTGTTTTTTTTTAAATCTTTTTTCATGACCATGGATACTGAGTCCTTCAGTCGCAGTCTTGATTTTTTGACACACACTTTGTTTTGCATTAGAATGCGAATGTAACACATTCTAAAGGTTTTTGAAGTATCTGGTAGCAAATATATCGATTCGGCCTTCTCGGCAAGTTCGTCTGAGGTAGTCGTGTGTCATATCACTCCTAACAAAATCCATCCATATTTTCTTTGGTAGCCCTCTCCGTGTCCATCCGTCCACATTTATATTCATAACTCTTTTAGTTACATCCGTTTTATCCCTCCTCTTCAAATGACCATACCAAGATGTCGGAAGTGGTTTGCTTTCAACTTTATCCACATCCAGCTCAACATTCTCATCTCCGCTACATGCAATCTTTTCTCATCCGTCTTTTACACAGCTCATCATTCTGATCCATGCAGTACGACAGGTCTTATCACGGACTTATACATTTTCCCCTTTAACTTGAGGGGCAACCGTGGGTCGCAAGTTGTTCCAGTGACTTGTCGCCATTTAATTCATCCTGAGTTGATCTGTTGCGTTACAGCTCGGTCTATAGATATCACAAGCCCTACCCTTAGACAAGCGACCCCAGGTTCCGAAAGTCGGAGCAGATCGGCATAGGAATGGAGAGCTCGCCGAAATCGCAAAACAGGTATACTGCTAGCAAACCATCTTTGCCTCTCTGAAGTTAGCTGTTTGTGACGACCGCGCAGGTGCAAATGTGCAATCGTGTAAAAAAGTGTTAGCGCGTAAAAATATTTTTGTTTTATACGTTTTATGTTTTTTTTACTCACTTAAATAAAGTTGTAGATGCAGTTTGCGATTGTAAGATAAGTAGGTAGAAATGCATAAGAAGGTAATAAGTATAGGTAATTGAAAGTGAGGGATTGTGTTCGCACCAAATAAATGAAAGCTAAATTTAAAGGTACATGCACTCACTTGAAGTATAGCCAGCTAACTTATTGTCGAAGGTCGTAGGTGGATCACAAACACAGACACAAGCGGGGGCACAGCGCATTACCCAAACTAGTTCAATATAAAGTTTATTAGTCAATATAAAGTCTTTTAGTATTTACTCACTATCGCTCAAAATTTCCGAAACTCCTTCCATAAATAAATTTGTCTCATTTTGATTTGTGTCATTAGGCTTAATAATAAGATAAGAAAACAATAACAAAAACAACTAATTAAAAATAATAACAATGTGTAACACTTATGGCATCGACAGTCTTATTGCATTGAGCAAGCGAGACAAAAGTAAGCATCGAACGTAGGTATGCGAGCGACTGAGACGCCACTGTTATGATCAGACAGTGTTATGATCGGTAGTAAAATAGACTACTGCGCTGCGAATTGTGACGAACTTTAGAGTGGCAAACTTAAATGACTCTTAGTAAGTATATTCTGGTTTGGTTCTGCTCTATTTCAGGAAAACACTCTCCAGTCTTTGCCACCACGCCTCCAATTTGCTCTGGACCTTTAGGCCGTTTTCGGCAACCAGCACAATTCGTCAGCGAACAGCATGCACCGGGGAGCCTCTTCCTGAATATCCGACGTCAGAGCAGAGCGTTCATTATCATCAGGAAGAAGTAAGTACCCTTACTTACCTCTTCCTGATGATAATGAACGCTCTGACGAGCTTTGAGGGCCGAAGGTGCAAACCGACTCCCACACTGAAGCTGTCAGTGGTGCCCACTACAGACCGAACTTGGGTACTGCATCGACTGTACATCGCTCGGATCAACTGCAGATACTTCCCAGGCACACCTTTCTCCTCAAGGGCTCACAGCAAAACCTCACGAAGCACCCGGTCAAATGCCTTTTCGAGGTCAACAAATACCATGTGCAAGTTTTTAAGCACAACTCTGTATTTCTCGCACAGCTGACGGATAGCGAAAATGGCATCCATTGTACCCTAACCAAGCATAAAACCAAACTGGTTCTGTGAGATTTCACTCTCTTCTCTCAGCCGCCTTTCAATAACTTTTTCTCAAGCTTTTTTTCTAATTTTTCTAATTCCTCTGTACTTGTTGCACTCCAGCATATCGCCTTTGTTTTCAAAGAACCAACGAACTGTTGCACCATTCATCAGGTATGGCTTCTTCCAGCAACAACTTATTGAAGAATAAAACTAACCACGTCCATCCACTTACTCGTAATGACTTCTTCCACACTTCAATTAGTATTCCGTCTGGACCAATTGCCTTACCATTATTCATTCCATTCACTGCTACTCTCACTTCATCCACACTGACCGTCCTCACTAACCCTGCATCCACTGCACACCCCTGCTCTCTAAAACACCACTCCAGATATTTTTCTCATTCATCAGTCTTTCAAAAAATTTTTTTTTTTGATATACTGAAATTTCCATCAAAGAAAGTGAACACAGTACAACACGCTATTTCCCTCTAAGATTTTATAATCTTAGAGGGAAATAGCGTGTTGTCTAACTAGGCCATATGGCCTAGCTTGGCAGAGGTAGAGATGTATTCATTATTCAACTAGGATTTCGCCAGCTATAATAGGTCCCGTCGTCCCACTATTGCACGTAAAATGAGAGCTTCTGCTTATAATTTTTAACATGGCAGCCTTGTCACTACAGAAAAATCATAAAACAACAACTTACCAGGCACAACAGCCGGTCGATTCTGTAAACATGTCGAAATTAAGGCTTGGGTGAAGTGATCACGAGGTAAGCTGTCAATCCATATAATCAAGATTATATGGACTGACAGCTCACCCGGGGTCACTTCACCCAAGCCTTCACTTCAACATGTTTACAGAATCGACCGGCAGTACAGTCAATATGGTATTAGGGCACTAAAAAGGGTTTTGAAACAATATTATTTTTTAAATCATTGTTATTAAAAAAAGTAACTTGCAACATTATCAAACAGTTGTTATCAAATAGGTTCATAGATTTCAGTTTTGTACATTCATTGAATCGAGCAATTTAAAGAGTATTTTGGTCTATTTCTTCTTCAATTTCCTCCCTTAGAACCAGTCCACCAAGTAGTGAAGAGTCAGGGGGAAGCCATTCGCAGCTGGTGTCTTCTGATGAACATGCCTGAAATATATAATCATAAAGTACATAAATTGAATTCAGAATTCAAGATGTGTACTTAATTTTTTTTAAGAACATACTATGTCATGGAGTTGAAGTTCTATTGTTCTAATTCCATTTCAACTCGGTCTTTTTGCGAGTCTTTTTAAAAATGATTTTCTTTTCGAAATGTCTTTTTGAAAATCAACTTAAAATATACCTACCTACAGTAAGGTGGGTATCTTATAAAGTCGATACTTGAGTTGGTGGCGATGGCTTGAAATTATTTCGAATCATTAGTTCAACTTTCAAGTACCTACTTATAGAATCCACCCCTGCAGCCCCTGCATGACTTTCACTAGGTAATCAAGTAGGTACCTACGTACTACTGAATAGGTAGTTGTTGCTTACAATTTACAAACTTTCTAGCACGTAAAGTACCTAGTTGGAAGGTTCATTTCCAAGTATGGATTTTGGACTCGATGTCGATAAAATCGTCGATCGTGATCATTTTGTTTGCAAGCATAAACACACTGTAATTTATGATGGTACGGTTTGCAAGGAAAGTCCATTAATAAGCCGGCACTACAAAGTGTGCCGGCATGGTTTATATCACACAAAAAATTTCAGTGTTTCAGTTACGTTTTCATCTGTCAGGGAGAGGACAGTCAGGACAAAAGTTACTGCTTTAAAATCTAAGATCTTTTTTGTATTCGTCAATATTTTCTTATTTATCATGATTGATTGGTTGAGCCACCGTGCTATCTACACAAGTTAAGGTTTATACGAACCTGACACCTGCAAGAAGTGGCCTCCACGTAGTGGTAGGTGTCGGTTCCGGGCTGCACGCCAGGGTCGCAGTTCCGCAGCTTCACGGAGGCGTGCTTGCGGTCCCCGTGCACGCACACCGGGTGGTGGGACTGTTTGTAGGGGAACTGCCAGTCGGATATCTGGAAATTGATTAAAAACTACGAATGTAGGTGACCTAAACTAGTATGAAGATAGTAGAGACGTCATTTTCTTCTTTTCAAGTCACTTAACCCGTAAATAGTTTGTGCATGGTAGGCCATCGCCATCAGTGGCATCATTAGATCCTCAATGGTACAGGTGGAAAGGCAATTGAGACTTCATGGAGACCACAGCCGCACAGCGCATTGTGTTAACTACGAGATTATTCTGGCAGTCTGGGTATCTTCGTTTGGCCTAAAAAATCTTTCGCGGCACTTAAGAGATCGAAGAGCCTAGCTAAATAGGCCTAAGTTGTAGGTGAATCAGACAGAAATTTCCTGCAGGTTGAGATAACATGTAATTTATTTTGATCTCAAACACTGCCGGTATTATGATAATTTCACTAATAGTGACTCTAGTTATCTACAGACATATTTTATGGCACAGATTTGGTCTACAAAAGTGCTAAAAATATATAGTCCGTGGACGTTATTTAGTGAACGGAAAACCTCCTTGAAAACTACCATTTAAAAAACCTCACTAGCTGTCACCATGATATCTCACCTCATAAGAAAGACAATATCCTCCGCAGCCCAAGATCTTGACATCGTCCCAGCAGCGTCGTCCGTTGAGGTCGGTCTGCATGGCCTTGTGTGTGTGGCGCTTGATCTTGCAGCGGCCAGTCAACGAGGCCCCGGCACAGATTAGCACACAGCAACTGAACATCAGCGCCAGGGTGCTGGCTCTCAGGCTTCTCATGAGTCCCGACATTTTCGACACTGGAATAATTTCGTAACTAATGAGCACTTTTTAATAATAGAAGGTTAGTGAATATAAAAGCTCAAAAAAATAAAACTTAAACGTTAAATTAACACCAAGAAAAAGACGATGCATACTTATATACTATTAGAAAATGTAAGTAACTCTATAATCACTGAGAAGCTTTTAAAAAGGAAGAGACACTTGTTCCCATACCTTATCTGAAGCTTAATCCCGAACTGTGTGTCGATCTCCATTGTACAATGTTTTTATAAAGGAGCGAGGTGAACGTCACGTCATTTCTCTCACTTCGCTTCACAAGACTATGAGCCTCGAGCCATTAGCCCCGCAATTGCGCTGTTAAGCTGAATAAAAATAGAGAAGAATCGCCCTTTAGAATACATCACATTTGCATACTTATTTTAATGCCTTTAGCACTGTTTCTCATCTAGATAGGTGCCTATAGGCATACCTACCAATGCCAACAGTACCAACATAAAAAATCATAGGTAACCTTCCTTTCTGCTTCTCTGTAGTCGGCTAAAAATAAGAGCTTATCTCTATAAACATGTCATGTCATATGTAATCCCACAAATTTAGCTTTTCCTATAGAGAAGTGTAAATGTACCTACCTACATTTCACGCAGATAAAAAGACGCTAACAAGATAAAAATAAAGCTAATAAATAAACAAGGAGAGCTTACTAAATAACGAGATTTCAAGTCGACCCAAAAAAGTCATTAAAAGCGGTGGCGCAGAACAAATTGGCTCATTTGTGCGAGTTCCTTGTGTCACACCCGCCATGGAGTGATGGCCGCGGTACCAAATTCAAAGTTCGAACTAATTGCATCGCGTTCCTCATACCTTATGTCCGTAACTCCGTATAATTATATAAATGTCAGTAAGTCACCGACCTGCATAAATAAACATGCATTGCAAGCGGTTTTTTTAAGTTCAGATCAATCTTTAGAATGCAAGTAGGTACCTACCTATTAGTTGGCACCTACTCGTATTCCAAAACTGCTAAACATCTAGCTACGAGAATGCAATGTTACCTTAATGGTTGTTGCCATACCTATTTACATAGCCAGAAAACAAAGTTGGTTTTGTAAAACTGTGTTAACCAACTTTCTTTGCTGACCGTACCTAACCTAGGTACTTATATAGGTATAAGTAGGTATATTCACAGGGCGCAAAAAGTTGATACCTACCTACCTAAGTATTATATTAGGGACCTAGTCACCTTACTCAATAGTAAGTACCTACTCATTTTATTAGGGGAGGTACCTTGATTTATGAAAAGACAACAATTTCCGTACCTACCTAAGTACTTATATCAAATTGTTGTATTTTCAGAAATCAAAGCTTTAAACCTACTCATTTCTGAAAAGTTTGAACTGCCTCCGAAAATTTGATCAACAATAGCTTTTAATTGTTATGTAGCGTGAATCACCTCGTTTGGATAGGTAGGTAGGTAACTTTCGTGGCTCAGGGCTAAACAACCCGTGGCGCATTCGTCATTTTGGTGCAATTTGCAGGCATTGTGTTGTGTGTGTGTGTCCATATTCGCCGGTTGTTGCTCTTGTGCAAAGTGGACTTATTGTTGACAGGAAAGTGCACCACAGATACCTAATATACTACCTGTATTCGGTCCTTAATCTAATTTTGGTTTGCGGTTTTCTTATGCAAGAACTTCGTAGGTACCTACTTCAGCAAATACTTACAGGTGAATAGTGGCTTACGATTTTGTTTATATTCTCTTCAAGATGCTTTACTCTTCAAACTTCTAAAAGTCAAAGTAAAAGTAAAAGTTTACCTCTGTCTGTTTCACGCTTAGGTAGGTACTTCTTCTATAGTAGGCGCCAGATAATCGTGGAATAACGGTCATTGACCCACCTACAATTATTGACATTTTTAATTTGAAAAACGGAATTAATGACACGAATCATCATCTCTCGTGATCCTTAACATTGTCTAATAATGAAAAACGATTCATATTTAATTGTTCAGGTACCTATGAACAGTTATTAGGGAAAGGTCAATATACTTTATTCCACATTTATCTGGCGCCTACTATAAACCATGCAACGGGTTTTGATTAGGCATTTTTAGCGTAGTTGGTATTTTTAGGGTTGCTGAAAATCACCTCATAGTTTTAGACGCAAGAGCACCGCATAAATATCTGCACCTGATCATTAACTGTGTGAAAGTCCGAACTTTATACCAATGCAGTAATGAAATAGTTGCTCCTGCAGTTTTACTTTAAACAAAACAAATATGTTTAATATAAGCCTGGTCCAGCAATCCTGCTTCCGTAGTTCAATTTGCAGTTTGAATACCGATATGGTAAGGTATGATTACAAGCAGTGAAGGCGCGAGCGCCGCTCCCTCCCATTGCTACCAACCAAGTACAGCTAACAATCGTCAAATAATAAGGCGATCGCAAAGTTCCCGTTGACATTAGTGCAGTGATTCATACAGCTCCTGATCGAGATACTTGCAGCACCATAATCGACGAACTATTTGTCAGTGGAGTTAATGGCTTTGTCGGGCAATTTGCAGCCACCAATGTAAGTGTAGTTCTATGTAAGCTCTATGTACCTATATTTCTTTGTACCTATACCTAACGAAGAAATTTAGCTAGTCTTTTTTATTTATTTTTCTTACTTTTATGGTTACTAAATGAACAGACGAGAGGTAGAGGACGATCTCCTGCTGCGAGATGGGCCAGCATGGCGAAACTCCTATCAGAGAAAAACTGCCCGATCCGACCACCCTGGACAGATTGTCCTGATGCCGTAAAATCAGGAGAGCCGACCCCACAGCAAGAAACGAAGAAGTTTTACAAACCACAGACCGTGTGCCAAATCGCCAGTGTTTGGGGAAAGGGGACTAGGAACGAGTCTCTGTCAAGCCCGCCGCATAATTCCAACCACTACAGCTCCTGAAAGCCAGAATCAACCAGAGTGCCTGACAGTTGATTTGATTCCAATTACCTGAACTTGTAGGAGGTAGGTACCCAAAGCGCTAAACTTATACCTTATTCCATGCGATTTCGTTAGACCCAAATATCCAGCAATTAAAGATTTACGGCAATTCCAAAGTAAACTAACGAACTTCCCCTAATGAGTTGCGTCTGTCACGTGATTGGTCATTACTGATTCATAGGATAGGACCGTAGGAAAGTCCCGGTAACCACGGCTACCCCCCTCGAATACTTTGTAAAGTTCCAATTGCTAATCACATAGGCGTGTCCCTTTGCCTAATTATAGTTTTCGAAATGTCACTAAACATGATTTAATTGAAACTTTGAACGTCGAGGTCGAGTTTTATCGAGTCGAGTATTAGTCGAGTAGAGAGAAGTTCGAGCATTTCACCAAGCGTCGAACCTGAGTAAGTACCTAGGTACCTACTTATTTCTTTTCTTCAGAATATGCTTCTTACAAGCTTCTGGCAAACGCAAAGCATAAAAACGAAGAGTAGGTATACCTACCTACTTAATTTATCATTAGGATTTAAATAGTTATCAATCAATCAAAATCCAACTGCAAGTGTATTTTATTGATTTTAAGTCCAAGAGGTCACTGATTTATCTTTGAAGTTCAACGTTCAATGCAAATCAATGCAATATAGGTAGCTAACTAAACCCAACGAAAAAATAATCATCAAGATCGGTTCATAAGAAATTAAGCTAGGCCTGATTAATTAACCCCAGAAACATGGAAATTTAATATAATTGGTGGGGTAAGGGTGTATAAAAAAAAGAAAAAAAAAGGGTGTACGAGGTTGACTTAGGTACAATCTAATCTACATACCCCTTCACAGCGTAGGTACCTACCGTCGCGGCTTGAAGATATTATGTGGTGTAAACAATAAACAGACATGCGATTTCAGCAATCCCGGGAGATTTGCTATCATTATTGAAGACTACAGTTGCCTATCTCCAAAGTTATTCATTAGTAGGTACCTAATTCATCAAATTGAAATGCAGCAGTCTGGAAAATAGGTACTCTTCCAAACAAAAAAAGAATTATCTTAATCGGTTGAAAAATTGGCGAAAATATCGCTGAACAAACATACTTACAAAAAAAAAACAGTCGAATTGAGAACTTCCTCCTTTTTTTAAGGCGGTAAAAACGCCAAGCAGCGATTTTATTTGTTGTTTTTCCAAAACTTCACGCTTAATAAAGAGTGGTGGTTTCCAATGTGTAACCGTTCCTGAATCCTGCGTTACTTTAATGAAATCGTTCGATACAGAAACACGCAAGCATAGTGGTGACTTTAAGTAGGAGTTAAGTTGTGAAAGTTTTACATCGATTCAAAGCATCTGAAAAGTGTGTGTGGAGATAAAGTTCTCTTTGTTTAAATAATTACAAAATACCCGTACGTTGATGTGCTAATTGGGACAGGTAACTTTGTTTTCACTAAGTAGGTAGGTACTTACGTATTTATTTGTGTAAGTATAAAATAATGCAGAACATATACGTACGTGCTTAGTGAAGTATTTATTCTGCATTACTAAAACGTTCTTCAAATAGGTACCTACATAATATTTTTAAATAAGTACCTACTTACTTGTAGATCTTAGTTAAAGAATTAAATAATAGCAAGGTACAACATTTTAGAAATATTTGAAAAGGGGTTTTTTTAATTTTTGTTGTCATGTAATATTTAGTCAATTTGGAAATAATAACGGTTTAGTCGATTTTCTAGTGTAGCCTAGGACTTAAATTATATTCCTGGCATAAAGACCTAGGAACGCAAAAATAAAAACTTTTTTTTTCCTAACGGCTTTAACATCATTTTTTTGGCGGAACTGGCCAGCTTTTAAAATAAATAAATCATTAAAAACCTCTTTCGGGACTTTGTTCTAAAATGAAATTCTGTTTTTTAACAGTTTTGTTATACCTAGGTAAGAGATAATTTTAAGATATCGAAACAAACATATTAATTAAATTCCTGGAAAGCTCGCCTGTAACCTGATATTTCACTAACACGCCGTGAAATTGTCGGAACAAGGCAAGGGCACGTGCATTGGTGCAGATCAAATGCGTGTATGTGGTTTGATATTACTTACTAAATAAGTAATGAAGTTATTTATAAAATAGGGTCGGTTATATTTATAATAATTTGACATGAATTTTTTTATTCACGCTTAAACCGCTGCTTGGTGCAGCAGTTTAATCGACGTATTTGTGAATTTTGGAAAAGTAGAAAGGAACTTGGATTAAGACAAAGGATAATTTGTACTCCTTGGGATGATACAATATTTTTAACGCGGGTGAACCCGCGGGCAGAAGCTAATATAAATAAAATATAGCGCAGTGGCTTAGCGAAGCTTCTTCTTCAGAAATAAAATTGTGACTAGGTTTTTATCTAATTTATATTTTCAGCTTGGATTATGAAAGCAAGAAGAGGATATAAGCATGATGATCTGGAGTGGTCAAGCAATGCAGCAATGGTGGCAGACTGTTGCGGTCAACTTTTATTATCAGTTTTCACTCTTGCGATCTTTTTTGGTAAGAAAGATTAAGATTTTTCACACGAAGGGTTCCGTACAATAAACCGAAAAACACGTTTCTTGTATGAGAGCCCCCTTAAATTTTTTATTTATAATTTAATTTTTATCATTTGTTGTTATAGCGGCAATACAAATACACACTGTGAAAATTTCAACTGTTTACCTGTTACGGTTCTTGAAATGCGCCCGCTGAGAGACAGACGAACGGACGGACGGACAGCGGAGTCTTAGTAATGGGGTTGCGTTTGTTACCCTTCGGTTACGGAACCCTAAAAACAATATCAAACTATGTACATTATAGGTATCCAGGGAGCGGATCATGTATGTAGATACTTTAAGCACTAATCGATGAAAGCTTTGGTGGAAGGTAGATTTAAATGTACCTATGTTATAGTTAACGTTGGCGCACATTGACGACACCGGTAGGCGTAGTGGTCGTCCGACGTTTGGCTCCAAGACTGGAGCGGGCCGGGGCTGCCTTCAAGCGGCTCCTGCCCAATCTAGGGGGTCCAAACGCCTCCTGCCGGAGGCTCTATGCGGGGATCGTGCGGTCCATGGCCCTTTATGGGGCCCCAGTGTGGGCACTGACGTTGAAGGGGCGACCTGCCCGCCAGCTCAACGCATCCCAAAGGGTCATGGCCATCCGGCTGGCCCGGGGATACCGCACGGTCTCCGGCGAGGCGGCGAGCCTCCTTGCCGGATTAACGCCATGGGATCTGGAGGCGAGAGCCCTCGCGCACGTTTACGCGTGGCGC
>NDFZ01003735.1:0-25705 GCA_002192655.3 Mamestra configurata
GGCGGGCAGCGGCGCCGGCGCAGGCGGCGCCACGAACGACACGGAGAACAGCGCCTGGCACGCCGCCTTGGCCGCCAGCTTGCGCGCTTCCTTCTTGTTGGACGCTGCGATCAAAACGACACGACGTAATACTTAAGCTGTATTTACTACGACACCGAAACTTGCAATATTTTGTCACAGGAAATATCAAATTTAATTTGGCATGACTCAGTTAGAAGCATCATAAGCCCGTAACTACATAAAACACTCCAAACCTGAAAATTTGCAAATTTTTCGTCCCGGGTACCCAATTTCAAGATTTTTGGAATTTACTAAAAACGAAAATGGACTTCAAATGAAAATCCAAGAGGGCACCGACGAGAAATAACATTTTCAATTTTAAAAGATTTCAAAATTTCATAAGAAAATTCTAGATATCTGATACATTACAAAGCATTTCTGCCTGCCTCTTATTACTTTATTTGTGTGAAATTATGATAAGCTGTCTTCAGATAAATGTTATTCTTTCCTTCTTTTCGTTCCTCTCAGACACCTGCCAGTGTATACAGAGACACTCACCCTTGCCGATGTAGGTGGCGCCGTCGACGTCGACGCCCATGGTGAACATCATGTTCTGCGGGCGGTCGCCCTCCACGGCCAGCTCGCGATACTCCAGGTGCGGCCGCATGTACGTGAGCAGCATGCACGGGTGCATCTGCGGCGCGTTCGCCGGCAGCTCCTTGCTCTTCTTGCCGCTCGGCTCATTCACGCTCTCCGACGTCTGTTGGAACAGAGCGAGTGCTTTCAACTGCTTTCTCTTCACCTTATTACGGGTGGGGGGAAAGTGGTTGGGTTGGAGGAATTATTGTATATTTTTGTTAGTGTTCCTGTACCAATATCGTCGTCAGGATGATGATCGTTGAGTGCGAATATTGAATTAAATTACCAACACAATATGAATAAGGCTCAATCCGGGGACAGTTAAGAAAATTATGCTCAATCAAATACTCAGGGTGTCGACGGCATTTGATTGTGTGAGCCACCAGACGTTACTGCTGAAACTTGGACTACGCAAAAACAGCCTTTAACACGTTCACTGCCACCATAATATTTTTGAAGTTCATAGCGATGCCGCCCTATAAAGCCACGCGGTCACGCCAGGCGTGTCGGCGGCACTGCATTTTGTTAAAAATGGACACGCTAGGCGTGTCCAGTGGCACCTCGATAGACTTAAATTCTAAATCTGTCTTTTTTTTCGGTTTAGCGATGAGTATTAGTTAGTTTGCCATTCGCTGAGCAAGAATAAAGGTGATTCAAATACGGTAGTGAGATTTAACCTGGAATTATGGCTGAAAATAGATTTTTAGGTAAGTAATTATCGTAATTTTGTAAGAGATGATAAACATTTTGTGGTTATTTTGAAATATTTCATAATATTAACTTAGATAAGTCAATTATTGCAAGTTTACGGAACGATACCTACTTTAGTTGAAGATAGCGTATTATATTTATATATATATATTNGATTTAACCTGGAATTATGGCTGAAAATAGATTTTTAGGTAAGTAATTATCGTAATTTTGTAAGAGATGATAAACATTTTGTGGTTATTTTGAAATATTTCATAATATTAACTTAGATAAGTCAATTATTGCAAGTTTACGGAACGATACCTACTTTAGTTGAAGATAGCGTATTATATTTATATATATATATATTGTATGTATTAGTTTAGTTTGGTTTATAATATAAGTTAATTTAAGTTTTTAAATGTACCGTTTGTGCACGTAGGTATATCCTCTTCTACAAATCTCGCTATCGAAGCAAGGTTTGCTGTAAGAAAACCCAATTCTGGGTTAAGCTCGCCGTTATAATATAAATAAATAAATACTACCGGTCATAAAACAGTAAGTATTTTGATTTTAACTGTATTTGACGTCTTAGTACAAAGGTTGACAATCTATGATTAACTTGTTTAGGTGGACACGCCTGGCGGGTTCTCGGCATTACATAATCACTTTAAAAATAAAATTACAAATTAATAGATTTTTCCGGGGGCCACCTCAAAAATCCTTAGGTTATTGCTAGAGGATTATGTACTGAGAATTCCAAAAGGAAACTTTGCTTAATTTTCGAAATATCACTGAAACATTTAGGACACGACTGGCGTGTTCTAGGCGTAGTTATAGAAATTCGCAAGAACACGCTACGCGTGTCGGCGGCATTGAACGTGTTAACTTGTTAAAATCGTACTTGAATGATATACAGCAGCTAGTTCATTTAAACTACAACAACTCAACGGGATTCAACGTGAAAATGGGGGTACCTCAGAGCTCAATTTTAGGTCCTTTCCTATTTTTAATTTATTTACCTAAATGGTCTGCCCAATATTTTATAAAATAAACCAAAAGGTGTTACTCGTTATGTAGCCACTTGCGGAACCCTAAATTCTTATCATGCAAATATCCTGCATTCATTAAACATTCATATTGATTGGCTTATGTTTAACTGATCACCTGATTTAGTAAAATATCACAGGCAAAAATAGTAATGATCACCAAAATTAAAACCGCAGTTTAATATGAAATTATAACCAAAGTTAATACATCTTGCTACCCTATCAAATAAGCCAAATATTTAGTATCCGGGTAACATAAGTACTGAAAACAATCTCTTTTTTCGATTAATGCAAGTCGTTTCTGGTCGTAGTAGGTAGTAAGTCGTAGGAGGTCACAGTTTTAACCTAACCTAACCTAACCTACACATTTTGTTTAAAGAAGATATTTGCTCGCAAAAATTTGGTGATCATTTACTATATTTGGTCCCCAAATACAATTTGAACTAGGTACAGTCGTGAAAAAAACAGCTAGAACTATTATTTTTTAGGCTTAATTTTTTTGGTGTTAAGTATATATTTTTGGTAAAAGAGCTTAGGGTATCGAAGTATTTTCTGGTGGTCATAATATTTATTCCCATATTGATTTAGTATATTAGCGAATCTCTCTTGATTTTCACATCGAACAATTGTCGCGCATCTTAGTTTTACCGATCTAATGGTAATAATTACATTGATTAAGGAAATTATATCGGTTTTATTTGCATCCTCGACTGCAGCCGAATGTAATTCTCAACATGTCAACAACCTTGACAACATAAATAACACCGTGATAGGTAGGAAGGCAGGTACATTATTGGTTCACTCTGCCAATAATGTAGTACTAAATGGTTAAAAAATCAAAGTGCATTCGATTTACTTTACCGAATTTCAAAAGAAGTGATTGTGACATAGTATTGAACAAAGATAAACTTTAGTTCGTCGATGAAACAGTTTTTCTGAGTATTACGCTTAACTCAAGTTTACAATGGGGTGCTCAGTAAACATCTCTTGCATAAGTGCTTCTCCATAGGATCTAATGTTCGGATCGTGCAACTGCCGCGCTGGAGATGGTCGGTGACTGTGGTTTGCTGCAGAACAACTTGCTCTTGTCACTGGCGCGGCAGAACTAGCTTCATCTATTAGACTGACAGATCTCGACTATTCAAAAGTGCCTATAAATGGTATATTTGAAATTAAAGTATTTGATTTGATATTAACTTTCTACACTACTGTGCAGTTGTGTGCAATTTGCGGTATGCACACAAATTGGAAAAATAAAATCTGAGTCTTACGAAATCTAAAGTATTTAAAAGATGATTGAATATATTGCAGCGGGGGGACTGAGGCTCAGCTCACAAAGAGACGCGACACTGCATGCACTTTTTAAAATATCTACAATATAGAACTTTATGAATAACAGTCAAAGGTTCACATTTCACTAGAAAATTCGAATATAAACCCTTTTATTGCCTTAAGTGACTATCATAAGAACGAGGTTTTATTAATTTAGCTATGTATTTTGCATGTTTTTTTAAGTATCCTGGAAAGCATGTGTTCCAAATTAAGTTCAGTAAGTTTTACTAAAAAAATAATTTAAAAAAAATAATTAAAAATTTTCAAATTAACAAAAGAAAAGTAATTATCGGTGTAAAATTGCTTCAGGAGTGGCGCGTATTGTTGAAACTGTTACTTGCTTATTACCAGAGGTCGGAATAAGGTAGAGTTATTTATGTACTTGCATCGAAATGTTGATATCTTAATATGGATCTTCCCGGGATTTCTAATAGACAATCCCGTGTGGCCAACAATATTGCAAATAAATAATAATAATGTTTCTTTTGTTCTCACAAGCTATGTTCTGCAAACCACAAATGTGGCAACATCGCGCGTGTGCGCATTGGAATTTTGCAACTACGGACATCCGATGTCGTTGATGTAAATTTGTCAATGTCGCGCGTGCAGTGGTTTAAATTGTGTAAAGGTAAATAACTTTTTTATTTAATAAATCACGGGATTTTTCTGCTCTTTAAAATTAATCTCGGGATTTGAGGCATAGGTATCCACTTTATTCTTTCGCTGTATGAAATCAGTATAAGTACATAAATAACTCTACCTAATCCCGACCTCTGCTTATTACTAACATTTTAAAACTTTTTGGTTGATTTATGCTAATTCATTTTCACTTAATTGTTATTTTTACATCCATTATAACTTTTTGATTTGGTCGATAAAGCAATATGGACCGGTAAAATTATAGCGTTACATGAAGAACGTTGTTCGCAAACTTTCGTGTCTCAGCGTGAGTTGTTCAACGGTCCAAAGGACAGCAACGGTATCAAGAAACCGGTTCGGTAAAAGAAGACCAGGTTCTGGAAGAAAGCGATGGACAGAACCACGAGATGAAACATTTTTGTTAAGTCAGGCGTTAAGCGATTTCTTAACTTAAGGCGTCTCATGTGGACCTAAAGAAGAGCCTTGAAGAAGTAAGGAGTAGAAGTAAGCTTGTGGACGGTCAGGAGCAGGCTCTTGGCTGCCGCCCGGCCCGGGGCCCGAAATTACTCCGTGAGCACTAGAGCTTTCCTAATTCCGGAATTCTGTAACATTTTTTTTTTAATTTAAGTTCCGGAATTGAGAGGAGTAATATCGGAATGATTGATGAGAGATTGACTTTATCATGTCGACGAAGAAGCATATATTCAATGATGTCTCTGTGATCAACGCGGTGAAAACCGGAAGTGATCACCGCATGGTAAGAGGCACATTGAATCTAAATATCAAGCTGGAAGGTCTCAACTGATGTGTAGGGTATATTCGTATCTTGTGTCTAATGTCGTGAGTGGGTATACGGAAATAAACCAGATGTTACTCGGAACCGCAGTTTAATTAGTCGCTTCCCGCTATAATAATTCATAAATAAACTGGCGACAAGGAAAACAATTAAATTCGTGTGGTGCACATCGTATAAGTGTGAGACTGCAACATGCCAATCGAGAAAATTGAAGAATTTGACCTATCAAGCAAAAAGTGGTTGGCATACATTAGACGCGTGGAACAATTCAGAACCTTCAATGAGATAAAACCAGAGTTGCAAGTTGCAACGTTGGTGACGTTGGTGGGAGCAGCAACGTATGACTTAATGTGTGATTTCAACACAAAACATTTCGTGAGTTTGTTAAAATTGTGGGTGATCATCTTGAACCCAAACGTTCCGAAATTGCTGAACGCCATATTTTTAGACAACGACGTCAGAATACGGGTGAATCTCTCAGTCAATATCTACAAACGCTCAAATACCTGGCCAGTACTTGTAATTTCAATACTACTCTGGAAGAAAATCTACGCGACCAATTTGTGTCAGGTTTGGCTAGTGATGAAATGAGATCACGCATTTTTTCGGAACTATCGATTACATACAAGAAAGCCGTTGAATTGGCGTTGGAGGCGGCCGAGCGACACTCACAGACCAGCTGCGCACACGCCGCTGGCGCAGCGGACGCAGCCGACGACCCAGCAAGTGGCGAGGGCAAAGCGGGCGGGCCGACCGCCCGAACGTGGAACTGCGAGTAGCGGCAACTCGTCTACAGAGAATAGCGCGACAACATCGCACTCAGCGCGTGCTTGTTGGAGGTGTGGCAGAAACCATCGTCCAGAAGTGTGTCAGTTTAAAAATTATTCATGCGATATATGTGGCCAGAAGGGTCACGTCAAAATAATGTGTAAATCGAACAACGTGCGAGGTGTCGAATCAAGCCATAAAATTTCAATTCAGGCGCGGCGCAGTAATAATTATCTCGGGAATAGTGATGTGATGTGATGATGAAGTCGGAATGTGATTTTTATAATCTAAGTGTGTGTGGCGTTAACGACAAGCCAGATATGGTTATGGCGCAGGTGAACCGCAGAAAGATAAGTTTTGAACTAGACACTGGAAGTAAGTTATCAGTTATAAGTCTAGATTATTATAATTACAACTTTTGTTATTTACCGATCATTAGCAATGATATTTCTTTGTATTCTTATGTCAGTTCAGTAATAGAACTGGTAGGTTTTGTGTCTGTTCATGTTGTAATAGGAGAACATTCAGCCGGAAATCTCAAATTGTATATTGTTAAAAATGTCGGACCACCACTTTTAGGTCGGTCTTGGCTTTCTAAATTAAAAATTAATAATATAAATATTCATGAATTTTTACTTAAGCTTAATGAACATAATTTAGCAGAAATGTTGCAACGTGAATATCCGACTTTATTTGCTTCAGGGCTTGGAACATGTACAAAAAAGATTACTTTAAAATTGGTGGATAAAAATCCAGTTTTTATAAAAGCTAGGTCGTTACCGTTGGCGTTACGAAAACCTGTCGAGCGGGAGTTAGAATGACTCGACGCTGAGGGTACAATTCAAAAAGTTGAGTATTCTGATTATGGCACGCCAATCGTGCCAGTAATTAAAAAGAACGGAGAAATAAGAATTTATGGTGACTATATGGTCACGGTCAACCCGAAACTTGTGCGCGAACCTTACCTTCTGCCGCGAATTGAGGAGCTCATTGCGGCACTGAGTGGGGGTGAACAGTTTTCTAAAATTGATCTCACGCATGCTTATACTGAGCGTCAACCAAGTTTGCCACTCTAAAGTTCGTCACAATTCGCAGCGCAGTAGTCTATTCTACAACCGATCATAACACCGCGCATGCGCTGTCTCGCGGAAGCTGGCGCGTGGAAGCTGGCGCGTGTCGTGGCGTCTCAGTCGCTCGTATACGTTCGATGCTTACATGTTTCTCGCTTGCTCAATGCAATAAGACTGTCGATGCCATAAGTGTTACACATTTTTATTATTTTTAATTACCTACTTGTTTTTGTTATTGTTTTGTTATCTTATTAATGCCTTTAATGGCCCCACAAATTTATTTATGGAAGGAGTTTCGGAAATGTTGAGCGATAGTGACTGAGTAAATACTAAAAGACTTTATATTGACTAATAAACTTTATATTGAACTAGTTTGGGTAATGTGCTGTGCCCCCGCTTGTGTCTGTTTGTGTGTGTGATCCACCTTGAACCCGCGACAACGATTTAGCTGGCTATACTTCAAGTGAGTGCATGTACCTTTAAATTTAGCTTACATTTATTTGGTGCGAACACAATCCCTCACTTTCAATTACCTATACTTATTACCTTCTTGTGCATTTCTACATACCTATCTTACAATCGCAAACTGCTTCTACAACTTTATTCAGGTGAGTAAAAAAAACACTATTCAAGAACACACATAATATAATACGTATAAAACAAAAATATTTTCTAGTTAATTTGAGAACACTTCATCTTCATGTGTAGTTTTCAGTAAAGTGTTTGAAAAGTTAATGCTTAGTCAGATGTTACGTCATTTTAATAAAAATTCCATCTTTCATGAACACCAGTACGGTTTCACCAAAGGGCGTTGTACAACTGACGCCGGTGTCACCCTAATAAAGAACATTTTTAACGCCTGGGAAGAGTCGCAAGATGCCATTGGAATATTCTGCGACCTCTCGAAAGCGTTCGACTGCGTTAACCATGAGACGCTTTTGTTGAAACTTGAGCACTATGGGATTAGGAATAGAGCCCTTGGTTTACTTAGTTCATACTTGACGGGCAGACTGGTTAAAGTTCAGATAAACGGTGTAAACTCAATAGGGTCGGAACCGACAATGGGCGTTCCTCAGGGTTCAATATTGGGTCCATTCCTTTTTTTAGTTTACATAAATGATTTGCCCCAATTACTTAAAAATCAACCAAAGATGGTGTTATTTGCGGATGACACATCATTAATATTTAAAATAGACCGACGTTCACAAAATCTTGACGACGTCAATAGCTCTATTCATCAGGTCCAAAATTGGTTTACGGCAAACAACTTGGTTTTAAATAAAAAAAAAACTAAATGTATTAGATTTTCTTTACCAAATGTTAAAAGTAGCGAATGTGACATCATATTGAATGGAGAAAAACTGGAGTTCATTAATCAGACGGTTTTCCTAGGTATCACATTGGACGAGAAATTACAATGGGGGCCTCATATAACATCTCTTGCGGGTCGTCTAAGCTCAGCCGCGTATGCTGTTAGAAAGATAAGACAGTTAACAGACGTAGAAACCGCACGTTTGGTCTACTTTAGTTACTTTCACAGCATTATGTCGTACGGTATTTTGCTGTGGGGTCGGGCTGCTGACATTGAATCCATATTTATTTTACAAAAGAGAGCTGTCAGAGCCGTTTATAATCTGCGTCGCCGTGATTCTCTTAGGGAACTTTTTAAAAAGATTAATATTATGACAGTCCCTTGCCAATTCATTTATGAAAATATTATGTATGTGCGGAAAAACCGACATCTTTTTAGTAAAATTAGTGATAGACATAATTTTAATACTAGAAATAAAGACAAATTAGATCAACCATTTTTTAGATTAGCTAAAGTCCACACTTCTTTCATGGGGTATTGTGTTAAATGTTACAACAAAATACCTTCTGACATATTAGAACTAAATGAAAGAAAATTTAAAACTCATGTTAAAAGTACACTTCGTGAACAAGCATATTACAAATTAGAAGATTACATTCAGGATAAGAATGCTTGGAAACTTGCTGGTCCTGCTCCATAGGAAAATCAAGGGTGAAGGTCAAACTGGTTGATTTATGTATTAACTTTATAGATATACTGTTTCTTTTTTTGTGTTTTTATTTTTCTGTTGACTGTGTGACTGTTGTTTAATTAATGGTTCCAATGTTTGTACATATGTGAGTACCATTTACCTAAATTTCTTTAGGAAATAAATAAGTTTACCTCTGCTGGTGAAACTTTATTCTTATAAGTAGCATACTCTGGGTGCATCGTCCTCACATAATATTAAATTAATTTTAGTATACCAAATTTTGTAAAATCATTATTTGAAAAGAGTAACTATGGAGTTTCTTGTCCGTTCTTCTCCATAAGAAGCTACCTTTCCGAATGGACAGTAGAGTCACTTTATTAATGTAACATTATTATTTTACTGAACTGTAAACGATGACGTTCAAAAGTGCCATTGAATGGCCTAATTGAAATAAACGTTTTGACTTTGACTTTGACTTTGAAACTGACCAGACTCAAAAAGAACCAGACGTTACTACGACTGCCAGTCCCAGAAAGTTGACAGCAGACCAGCTCCGATATCTGTCATACAAGGTGTTAGACCTAAGCGTCAATGCTTATTCCGGCAAATACGCGATTGGAATATCAAAGTATATGTAACAATATAAGTTCATTGTAGTCATAGATAGGTACATATGAAAGATATAAGATAAAATTTAAGGAAATCATTTGTAACCGACACATTAGAAGTGTACCTACTTGGTGGTTATTTACTTTATTTATGTTGTCAACTACATATTAGTATTATTTAAATACAAAGTAAGTGTGCAAAACTTGAAAATATTGTGAACAACGTTGTTGATGGCTCATCATATGTTATTTAAACGAAAAATGTATTGATTGCGCGTCCTATGATCACAACACTTTAAGTTAAATCATTATTTTTATAAGCTATTTTTAAGTTTATGCAAGAACAAGAAGTTTATAAAATAGGCAGTATTTTTTTTTGATCCCTCTTATATTTGTAGTATAAGAAAGTTCAAATTAGATACCTACTGTAACTAATGTTTTAAAGGGGGGGTGTAGGGTATATGGGAAATTATCAAATGACTTCTTCCGCTCTGGGTGGAGCGGAAGGGCGTGTCAGACTCTTACTGACTAAAACCCATCCGTGTTCCTTCTAAAGCCCTTAGCGTTCCAGGGCCGCGGTGACTCTTTAGAACAAATTCCGCAACCCTGGCAGGCTCTGGCCCTAGCGGGCCCCTTCTTTTATGCTGACATCTCTTTGAGGCGCGCGTGAAACACAACGCGCCATCGACCCGGGCCTGGTGGTGATCGGACAGCGAGCCACCCAATGCTCGCCGTCCGCAGGCCCGCGCCTACGGTGGCCGGGGATCGCCCTGCGACTCCCGACGCCCGGGGCGTCTTCTCCTGTTGCGGCGGTTGGGGCGAAGGCCTTGCCTTTCCCTCGCGCGGCCCGCCTCCTCCTTCGCTAGCATTACTGCTTCGCAGAAGGAGGTGACCGCTTCCCAAGCCTCCTCGCTCCGGACCATGGATTCAACCAGGGCCGGACGCGAGAGGTTGCCGCCGCCGATCGCCTCGACGAGGACACGGCGGTGCTCAGCCCAAGCAGGGCAGACCTCCACCGTATGCTCCACCGTGTCCTCCGGGCGATCCTCACAGTGCTGACACCCGGGCGTGTCCTCCCGCTTAATCCGAAACAGGTATCTCCCGAAACAGCCGTGTCCGGTTAGTACCTGCGTCAGGCGGAAGGTGAGGACGCCGTAGCGCCTCTCCAGCAACTCCTCAAAGAGGGGTCTTATCGCCACAATTGTGGCGTGCCCAGCGCTGGGTTGCGACAGTCGCCGTTTCCATATCGCCATGGTATCCTGCCGGAGCTCCGTCCGCCGCGTAGCAATTTGCCGTGGCAGCGGAGTTTCGCCCCGGCGAAGCGCCTCCAAGCGCCACGCGTAAACGTGCGCGAGGGCTCTCGCCTCCAGATCCCATGGCGGTATCTTGTGTCTTAATGTCGTGTGTGGGTTTACGGAAATAAACCAGTTGTTACTCGGAACCGCAGTTTAGCGACTAGCTTCCCGCTATAATTATTCATAAATACTTGATGAAGTCTACGCTCCGTCCAGCACAGATCCAGATCTAAAACTCCGAAAGCTTTCAGCTCGAACTTCAAAATCCTAGGGAGCTCCGTGGACGAATGCAACGATGGGTTCGTGGAAACTGTTCATACGGTCGGGACTAAGTTCTTCAAGACTCACCGTACAGATAAGACCAAGAGGCTCTGATCCTACTCTCAAGCTCATGAAGGAGAGGCGAGAGATGATCTGATGACGTCTTCAGACGATGCGAGCAAATATCGGCAGCTCAATAGACGGATCTTCAAGTCCTTGAAAAGCGACCTCCGGCGGTTTAATACCGAAAGGATTAAAGACGCGATAGAGCGAAATAAGGGCTCCAAGGTCTTTGCGAGAGATCTGTCTATTGGGCAGAGCCAGCTCACGAAACTGAAGACCGACGATGGCAAAACTATATTCGCCAAATCGGAACCTCTGAGGGAGATCGAGACCTTTTATGTACAGTTATACACGTCAATGACTAAACCCACTGCAAATTTAGATAACGACCCAAGAGCTAGGTTGACCCGGCACTATACCGAAGACAACCCGGACGTCAGCCTGTATGAGATTAGGATGGCTCCGGAGCAGCTTAAAAACAACAAGGCGTCGGGTGATGACGGAAACTCCTGAAGGCGGGTGGAAAACCGGTCCTTAAGGCCCTTCAGAAACTGTTCGATACCGTCATACTCGAAGGAAATAAGCCACAGGCATGTAGCAGAAGTGTGGTGGTACTCTTCTTTAAGGGCGACAATGCCCTGCTTAAGAATTACAGGCCCATCTCACTTCTGAGATCTACAAGCTGTTTTCCAGAGTCATCACGAACCGTGTCGCGCGCAGGTTTGACGACTTTCAGCCTCCCGAACAAGCCGGATTCCGAAAAGGCTTCAGCACCGTAGACCACATACATACGCTGCGGCAGGTTATACAGAAGACCGAAGATAATAAGAAGATAATCTGTCCCTCTGCTTAGCGTTTGTGGACTTCGAGAAAGCCTTCGATTCGATCAAGACTTGGGCTGTGCTGCAGTCTCTCTAACGGTGCCAGATCGACTATCAGTACATCGAGCTGCTGAAGTGTTTGTAGAGCTTCCGAATGAGTGAGTCTTAAAATAAACATGGACAACGCGACATGGGTATTTACCATGACCTTGGTGGTCATGGTAAATACTCATGTCGCACCCACTCCTATCAAGATCAGAGACTCTACACTCAAAGTTGTACACGACTTCGTCTACCTGGGACATACGGTCCAGTTAGGTAGGGCAAAACTACGAGAAAGAGGTCTACCGTCGAATCCGACTGGGCTGGGCGGCGTTCGGGAAGTGGCGTGGAATCTTCTAGTCTCACATACCAGTGTCTCAAGACGAAAGTCTACGACCAGTGCGTGTTGCCAGTAAACTAGTCAGTGGAACTTTCCACAAGTCGCACTCCCGCCCCCGCACTCCACCGCTGGCATTCACCAGTCAAATTAGAAAAAACCTTGTGTCCCTCGTACTCCCACTCGCTGAAGAGCTTGTGCAGTGCGAAGGACGCCAGCTGGATCATGGGCAGAGTAGTAAGAGTAGGAGCCGTTACGTTACCGAGAGCGAGGTAGGCTTGAGCTGCGGCACCTTGTGTCCCTCGTACTCCAACTCGCTGAAGAGCTTGTGCAGCGCGAAGGACGCCAGCTGGATCATGGGCAGAGTAGTAAGAGTAGGAGCCGTTACGTTACCGAGAGCGAGGTAGGCTTGAGCTGCGGCACCTTGTGTCCCTCGTACTCCAACTCGCTGAAGAGCTTGTGCAGCGCGAAGGACGCCAGCTGGATCATGGGCAGAGTAGTAAGAGTAGGAGCCGTTACGTTACCGAGAGCGAGGTAGGCTTGAGCTGCGGCACCTTGTGTCCCTCGTACTCCAACTCGCTGAAGAGCTTGTGCAGCGCGAAGGACGCCAGCTGGATCATGGGCAGAGTAGTAAGAGTAGGAGCCGTTACGTTACCGAGAGCGAGGTAGGCTTGAGCTGCGGCACCTTGTGTCCCTCGTACTCCAACTCGCTGAAGAGCTTGTGCAGCGCGAAGGACGCCAGCTGGATCATGGGCAGAGTAGTAAGAGTAGGAGCCGTTACGTTACCGAGAGCGAGGTAGGCTTGAGCTGCGGCACCTTGTGTCCCTCGTACTCCAACTCGCTGAAGAGCTTGTGCAGCGCGAAGGACGCCAGCTGGATCATGGGCAGAGTAGTAAGAGTAGGTGCCGTTACGTTACCGAGAGCGAGGTAGGCTTGAGCTGCGGCACCTTGTGTCCCTCGTACTCCCACTCGCTGAAGAGCTTGTGCAGCGCGAAGGACGCCAGCTGGATCATGGGCAGCGCCTCCTCGTCCACAACGTCGCCGTTGTTGGAGCCCGAGTCGGGGATCACCAGCGACGTCGCTGCAAACAGGAACTTGTTTTAGGTTTCGTCGATGATTCTTTGTCATTCCTTCAGTGTGTCGGTTCTCTTGCAATGGACCGGGGTTCACATATCAGCACGATTGCTCGTAAAAAAAACCTTAGCTGCTAGAGGACGCGTTGTATGTCTCTTGTCAAAATCTGTTCGATCAAGCTACCATGTGTGAAACCACCGATGCTGCAATTAATTAATGTAGCCACCGACTGGGCCCAAACAATTAAAGAGTTAACTATCGACTCGAAATAAAGGAGATTGTGTGAAAAGAGAAAAAAGTTTTCTATTCTATTGTGTAGCTTAAGAGTCAAAATGGCGATATTGCATGGAACTAACTCACGACTGTACAAATATCCTATTCACATGTAAGATTTTCTGTTAGTACTGCAAATCTTTCTTACTGAGCTATTTAAAATCATAGCACTGCCTATAAATATAACAAGGTAAGTAAACTCACTGCTGTCACTGCTGATAACTTTGTTCATCTTCTTGATGATGAGGTCTCGTATGGCCTGCTCGGCGGCGTGGTTGCGAGCCGTGAGCTTGTTGTCACCTACGGAAGTTTAACTATTTTATAACAACGGCATTTTGCATCACGTCTGGAAGGAAAGGGTAGGCTGTGGTGCTATTATGGCATCTATATTTCCCTATTGATACAGGGTCAAATTATATTATTTCACATAAAATTACACAATTTTCACAGACAGCGAAAACAATTAGATTTATTTTTAAAACTTCTTACTTTTCTGCAGTGAAATAAAACCTGTTGAAAATGCTGGTTAAATGTTAAGAGTCATTTTCAGTTGACAGTTTGGAATTTGCTTTTCTTGAAATTTCTTTGTTTACATGAATTACGTAAAATTTTAATAGAATCGTACCATATCCCTTGTAACTGTTGCCATCGATGGTAAGGTCGGCGCAAAAGTTGTGCGTACTGGTCGTCTTGTAGTACGCGTTCGCGGCCGATGGCTCCACTTTGAATTGCTGCCGGGAATAGACAAACTTGTTGATATACATAGACACGTCACGCGATCACAAGTCGCTACGATCTTATACGACAGTCATGTCACAGATCTTTTACCTCTTATTTCGCATCAGTGACCTTTATTCTCTTACACATGAGGTTAAAATAACTGTGAACACTATGGCTAACACTACTTAATATATATTATATATTAAGGGCCGAGACACATCTAGCGAGATACTGCCAAACAAATCTATGCCTTGTGTTAGATGGAAATAGACTATATTTGTTTATTTATTTTCGACTTTATTTCAAGAACCGCAAAATGAAAACCGCGGTGTGCCTTAGATCCTTACTATGTTTAAACTGACTGTCTACAATGCCCCTCGGTTTCCCTGACTTTACCCTCCCTCCCCCTTCTCATGGCCCGACCAACATTATGTTATACATACAGGCAGAATCATGGGGGCCATCTTAATGTAGTGTCCACAGGCGCTTCTTGATCCCTTATGATGGGTCCACATGATACAAACTTCCATTAGTTTCTATACAATTTTGTTTGCGTAACAAAGCAATGCAGAAAATATTGGTGTGATAGAAATCAGAGTTCAAGGTCTGTATAGACAAAAGTCTGTATTGTGTGGACCCACTATTACAAATTAGCCCTGCTTATCTCTTGAACATTGTCATTCCTTGTGCACTGTGGATGAAGATTAATAGAGCACTAACATTAGCCACCTGCTCGTTGGGCATCATCTCGTTGAGCACCATGAGCGCGTTCTTGGGCGTCAGCAGGCGCCGCAGGTTCTCGTTCTGGCGCCGACGACGCTCTCTGTTGCTCACTTTCTTCACTGTAAGCAGAAATATGGTATTGCTATTATAATATTACGTACTTTGCTTTGATTCTGTTCCAATGCATACTGCATGCAACAGAACACTGAGGTACTGTATGCCGCATGGTGGGACCTTTCTTAAGAGGTGGATGCAGCTTCATGTTAGCACCTCTCCATATATTTTGTGACATAATTTTATTTTTTGGTATTGTGTGTCTATTTTTGTTATAAATTGTTTGTATCAAATTTTAATTTACATATTTAATTTAATTGTGACATTGTTTATGTAATTATAATGTGAAATCTGTGTGTTAAATTTAATTTATTGTTGATTGTTTTAATGTGATTCGTTTTTATTGACTTTTAATTTTTATAAAATGTATGGACAATGTCTGAAATAAAATTAATTTATTATTATTATTTTATTATTATACTGTAGCAGGTCCAGACTGGACCTACATTTCTTAAGAAGCAAATTAACAGTACTTTATCTTTCTGTTTTCTTATCTTCTCTTGCGTGTAAAGTGTACATAATTAGTTAATGAGTGAATTGTTTGGTGTTGGTATGGATTTTAAACAATTTATCAGTACAACTGTGGTTATTAGTCTCCTCATATAAAATACATCCTATTTCCTTATCAAAGACAAGGTCTACCGCGCGAGGCGGGATGGGCGGACGACATTGTTTCCATCACGGTTGAACCTGTATGAGGCTGGCACGGGATCGCGGGGATTGACACAAGAAAAGAGAGGCCTATGCTCAGCAATGGGCGAAGTCGGGCTGTAGATGATGATGGTGCGTGTCCCAGAGTCTCACCTCCAGGTAGCTTGCTCTTCATCCAGTGCGGCCGTAAACTCATGGTGTTGTCCTCATCCTTAGACGCAGCCGCGTCCGCGTCCATCTCGGTCATGTTCACGTCCTCGTCCTTCTGCGCCGACTGCGTGGACCAAACTTGTTACTAACATGTCACGGTACTTTCACACTACACCAAGTCTATGCGGCATTCATGTTGCTTTTATTGTAGCATGTTCAGAGAGACTAATTGATACCGCATATTTTAAGCGTTTTGTGCAAATAAATTATTTTCCTCAACTCGACTCTACCAAAAGATCTCATAAAATAGGCATCTACACTAAACACTGCGTCTAATCGCGCAATCTTTCGAAAAATAATGCAAGCAAGAGTTCTAGTACTTGTAGCCAAGGGTCAGGTGGCATTCGCAATATCATGGTAATGTTACTGCCAAGTGCTAAGTGTAAAAAGTCGAGAGGAGGCGTTGCGCTGTGTCGCAGTACTACACGCTCGCTCACCTGAGCCAGCTGCAGATTCTGCTGCGGCTGCTGCTGCTGCTTGCGCGGCGTCTGCCCGAACGTCTAACGATATAGTACATATTGAAACACCCAGCATTCGTAACAATTACTTAGGATACCCCAACAAGCCCACAACGAGGACATTCAGATAGGATCAGACCAGTCAGCACAGTCAGCCACGAGCATGCACCGACTCCCATCCGCGTCAGATAAAATACGGTCTGGCGGGTAATAACAACACAGGTGCGACTTCGGTTCGTACTAGAAAACTGCTCATACAGTGTGGCGAACCGTATTTTGTACGATGCGGATCGGATGCTGAACATATTGAACCGAAAACGCATAAACAATTTATACTCACTGATGAGCGTTTGTTCATGGTTGTAGGTTCTTTCCAGGGCTTCCAGTCCACGTCCGATTGCAGCCCGCCCGACACCAACTGGCGTCATTCAGCCTAGTGGGAGATGCGCTCCACCACTCACTCGCTAGCACATTCACGCTTTCAAACGCATCAAATAAAAACAAACGAGGAAACAGCAAACTGCTGCCGGAAATGTGGTCAAGGAGATTGAGTAATAAACGTCAAGAAAATTATGCGGAAAACAATAAGAGGGCTTTGGGATTTAAGAAGCAAACATAAATCTGTAGAAAATAAAGCCCAGCTTGGGGTAAAGCAACTTTCCATCATCTCGTACGCAGTGATGGTGGGTTCACATCGCCCATCAACAACCGTATTCCTATCATGTCTGTCTCCCAGTAAAATTGCAACCTCATCATATCACCAATTGGAGACCATAAGGCATTTTTGCATCAAGAAATTTCATAGTTACAATTTCAGAGGGTTGTCACATGTTAGAAATCCGGAGTAGCTTATGTCTACTTAAGTCTAGAGAATGCTGTATGTTAACGAATTATGTTCTTCGTGACCATACGGCTTTCTCAAACCACAAAACTATCCTCTGAGATACTCGCATCAACATCTTGAGAACATCCCACCACAGGCGGGATTATCATTCAATTGGGCAATGCCCTGGTGGATTCCAAACATTGCAAGGGATTGTGGGCAAGTTATTGTGTTGCATTCATCTCATGCAATGTTGGGAACAGATGTGCAGGACTTGAGCTCAGTCAGAGGGTAGCTGAAGACTTTATGTGGCCAGTACCAGGGCCGGGGCTCGCCGAAGCACTGCGGTAACAGACATTATGAATTACTTGCTGTTGAGTGGCAATAACGGTGACATAATATAAAAAATAGATCACTCCTTTAAATATAAAACATTTTTGAGCAATGTCTGTAGTCCCATTTGAGAGGAGTCTTTTGCTAGTGGGAAGGCAATGATTCTTAGTTTCCTGAGGAATGCTTTATCCAGAAAGATACAATAGCACTTTGTGTGCATGGGAAGTTAAACACAGGATGCTTCACTACCTCACTCACAAATTTAAACCCAGTTTCTGAATCAAATTATCATTGTCCCAAATTAAATGCTAGTCAAGCATTGTAATTGGCTGATGATTAATTCACCAATCACAGCAGTTGACATACGCTTGAAAATTTGAAACATCAACTTATGATAATTTCCATTCCAGAAACTGGGTGGGAGACTGATGTGACAGCTTTTTATGATGTTTTTGTAATATAAACGTAATAAATAGTCTGGAATTTCTCAGTTGGAACAAACTTACACTGTCACATCAACTGTATTACACGCCTTATAAAATTAAAGAAAAATTAAATTGCTACTCTTTTACCCTCCAGTTAGTTGAGTGGATTAGTATTATTTCTAATAGAATGAATTTACCTCCCCAGCAGCTACAAATTGTCCTGGATTGTTGAAGCGCCCAGAGAATCTAGTGTTATCTGTGGAAAAATACAAACTTCTGAATTGGACTGTTCATAGTATCTGGCTTTTTTGGAACATGAAGCGTATTGCAGGTAATCTTGTTAGTGATTCACATTTAGCACAGATAGCAAGACTTCAAAAAATGATTAAGTACAGAGTTGCTCTTGCACTTTTATGAAATCAACAAGTACACACACTGTTAAGTTCTTCAATCAAAGAAAAGAGCCTCAACAAAGAACGCCATGAGTGAAGATTTTCAACACTCTTTGTACACTGTGACTATGTCAACTTGAATATCTTCTGTACTTGATAAAATGTTAACAAACAACAATTTCTAAGCTTCAAAACTCATAATTAACGCAGACGTCCGCAGAAAATTCATTCAAATCAACTATTGCGAATTAGCGACGAGAGAACGAGCGGGCGGCGAGCGAGGGTCGGAACCGATCAATACTGCGCCTGTTCTATTGTTAGTCAGTCTCAAAATGGAGCACATAGCCAAAGGAGCACTTATGCAAAACGGAGCTTGTAAATAGCAAAAATTTCATGTTCAACACATTTTAAAATCACGTTTAAGTACTTCTCGCAAAACCACCAAAAACAATGTAAAAATAATCATTTCTGACTTTCATTGTAATGTTACAATGCCAGGATTGTAAGGGTTTATATATATTTTGACTCACATTGTTTATTGAAGGACATTTTAATAACTTGCTGAAAGAGCTTGTATGGTTTAAAAACACTTATTTTGCTAACTTTAATTGAAAATTACGAAAAAATTAACCTGCACTGTGTCGATTCAATGTCAATCAATGAAGATAGATAAGATGGCGTGAGGCGTCGCGCAGCTCGCTCCGTCAGTCTGAACCAGAATCAAGCCAAAAATCAATATAAATACAGACTACCCAGTATATTTTTAAGTTTCAAGTGCCGCTGCGGGTTTTCAGAGTAGCGCTGATTACTCGATAGTATGTACATACAAGAAATAACAACTGATTCAAAAAGAACTTCTCATGACTCAAGACCTGGCTTTTACTTTGACCCAGAAGCCACCAGCCTCTTGGCACATTACTAGTTACCAGTTGAGGATGAATTTTTGTATGCTTGTTTTAGTTTGTTGTAAGTTTCGTTTATATTTTACGAGTACTTTCTTATTTATACATTGAACACAAAGTAATGTTAACTTAGAGATAGCGTGCACGACTAACTTTTGTCTCCACCACTAATTTGTCTTTCACATCAAGTCTATGGGTTAATATGAAAAGTCTACCGTCTGTCGCATCACTCGCATCGCTACATACGCGCACTTTCATACAAAACCCAGAAAAGTTGCTCGTGCACGCTATCTGAATTGATGCGGTTCTTGTTTTCTTGGTAAGACATCTCAACCTGAGCTAGCAACCGAACTAGCAATCGTACGCCAACTATCAAGGTAAATATGTTTTTTTTTTTGTGAGTGGCGTCTCGCAGTTCAACCTATAAGGTTGAACTGCGAGCTTGCCTATGGTGGCCATAATATTAAAGCCTCCAGCCAGGGCTTATAAAAAACTTACAAACTAAGCGACTACACGCTAAGGGCACCCCCTATGGGGTACGGGCCGCGGCTTAGGGCGTCGTTGGGGGGAAGACAGCTATGGACGGGCTGGATCGAACTAGAAGGTAAATATATGCAGTGTGCCTCCTCTTTATAAAGAGAAGTGATCTTTGTTGTACAGACGCCAGCACACCAAGCTACAACAATCTGTAAATTTTATTTTTAACTTTATCGCCAAAGTTTTGGGTTCAAGGTTGATTGGGAAAATTTGACAGTTTCGGGTAGCTTGATGTGCTGGCGTCTGTACTTTTTTGTTGTTTTTGTAAACAAATGGTAACAAACCTTGCGAGCAACTGGCTCTAGACGGGTAATATTATCTGTTCGGGTGCGTTCCGAACACCAACTTTGGAGGTCAAAATAAGAGTAGGACAAAAAGATGGCAAATCTTTTATTTAAATTTAAAACCATTATTTCCTACAAACATAATTAAAAACAGTTCAAGTTGCTGCTGTTCTGAATCTTTTATAGAGCGATTAAAATTGCAGTTCTGTAATTGATGTTTTTAGTATTTTGTTAATATTGAGAATTAGGAGTTTCGAACGCAACCTAGCTGTCATTAATTGTTAATCTATTTCATTAGTTTTGTAAAAGTTATTTGTTTCAAAAACAATTAAAGTTAATTGGTTCTTTCAAAGAAAACTTTGGGTAGGAAGTCAAGATTTCAAGAATAAGTGCTGAAAATAACTACGCGTTTTACACTAATGCATGAGTTGTTTCCTCGAATGGCAGGGACATTATGACCAGTAGCATATTAAATAGTTCGTTGTTGATAGGAATTATTTAAGAAAATGTAATCTTGTGCTCAAATATCAAGCGGCAGTCGGTGTCATACCGATAGTTTGGATTATTTCGTGAAAACAGGTGAGCAGTCTTTCGTTATTGACATGGAAAATTTTAGCCATATATGGTTGATTTCTCTGACACATTAGACCAACATAGTGTGTAAACATTCTGATAAACTATTGAAAGTAAACACAAACTATACGAAGACGTCGAAGGGATCATTATTATGTGTTATCAAAGAATGTTTAATATTTATGTAATGTGGAATCTCATGTTATTATAAAAGTGGGCTACTGTGTTTACATATGTGATGTAAAACCACCACTAACAGGATCATAGAGGATAAGAATCTCTAAAATAAAACGATAACTAATTTTATAATTTACTTCTTTCTGCAGTCGCATTTATCCATTTTGTTTTATTGATAAAACCATGTTTTTAAGCAGTTATTTGGTACTTAGGTATTTAAACTTAGATTGCAAATCCATTCTCTTTCAGTTCAAATGTCATAATCTGTGATGTCTTCGGTTCACTGCGTGGTGGTGTGGGAGTGGCAGTGTAACGGACAATGGCTGCCGCATACTCCAGGCGTCACACGAACCCTGGAGAGAGCCCATGCTAAGAAACTGACCAGAGTAGTGCTTGCAGATGCTGATCCTGCCCTGAGAGGACATTATGTGAACCTCAGGACACTAACGCAGTGTTTAGACACTCCAGGTATGTTAAAGTGAAAACATAAGACCTGTTAACTCCCAAGAAAGCCATTAGCTAATAGAAAAATTATTGTGTCTCATTGTCAACTGATTGTTACATTTTTGGGATTTTTTTGGCTGTTTTAAAAAAAATAATACTAATAATAAGTCCTATTATGAGATTTGGTTATCAAAATTATTTATTTATTTATTTACCAACAATGGATGACTTACAGCTTATTATTGTAAAATAACACAAACACACCAACACACCTGTTTTACCTGTCTGTAGAGTTACACAAGTTTGGTCTCTGTAGGTACACCAGCTGTTTGTTTTTTGTGTTATCCAAAATGTCTGCGCTAACTGATGGAGCATTATTAGGCCACTGATGATTTAATATTTTGACACATTCTGTAATAAACACGGTGAAATATCACCGTGTTTATTAGCTATTGCGCAAATGATTATATTTGGATTCTTGCCTTAACAAGCAGCGGGTAACTACCACATTTGTGATCACTTGTCACAATAATGTAGTTGCCAGATGAATTTGCAATAAAGTACATTTACCTTTCCCTAATATCTCTTCTGGTTTTTAAAAAATCATCATTTTTAATTAATGGAAATTTAAAAAGGATCACAACAGATGTCAAATCAGTAAAGCTATATTTCTATAATTCTGTTTTTGAAATGAATAATGTCAATAAATGTAGGTGAGAGGATATTTTACTGAATAACTGTAATTAGTCTGTCAATACTCAATACTTTATTGCATTCCATAATGTAATGTACAACAGTTGGTAAGTCTTAAAGTAGAACCAATTATGGACCCTCTCGGGCACATCAAAGTTATAGTTTATATAGAGGAGAGGATGAAGAGCGCTTATTGAAATAAGGGAAAGAAAACCTCAAAAATTAGGTTTATAAGTAGGTGTTAATTACATGTTCATATATATTCCTTTTATTTATAGTTATTTATTATTTTTCTAGATATAAAGCTTCATTTTAAATTAACATATACTGAAGACGAACATAACATTAAAGATATTGCATGGTAATTTTATGGAAGATCGATTTCAAAAAAATTTTGGACATGTATTTTTTCTAGTAAACAAAACATGAAGATGTGTGTGTCAAAGTCAATTCATTTATTTCAACTAGACCATTAAAAGGCACTTTTGAACGTCAAATTAACAGTTTAAAATTAAAATATAAGTGGCTCTAGTTGTCCATTCGCAAAAAGTAGATTCTTATGGAGAAGAACGGACAAGAAACTCCATAGTTACTCTTTTCAAATATAAGTTTTACAATATTTTGTATACATAGGTACATTGATCAATTGATTATATTATGTGAGCACAATGCATCCAACATTACACTAATATACAGCACATACTCATATACTTACTATCAAAGTTATATGGTATGGGAATACGTGGCGATTTACTTAGATGGTTTTCTTCTTATCTGGAGAACAGGTCCCAAGCAGTAGTGTTAAGCAATTATATGTCTGGTTGGGTGCCTGTCCCCAGTGGAGTCCCCCCCGGGTTCTTTGCTCGGCCCCTTACTTTTCATTATCTATATAAACAACATCAACTTTTGCTTGATTTCATCCAGGCTGTTGTGTTTTGCTGACGATATGAAAATATATGCCAAAATATCATCACATGTGGACGTGATTGCACTTCAGGATGATTTACATCGTCCTGAGGCTTACTGTCATGGGAGTAAGCTTGATCTTAACCCTGCTAAGTGTTTGGTTCTAACATATTCTCGAAAGTGCTCAATTATACCTTCATTGTATATCTTCGGTGATCAAGTACTACTTAGAACGAATTGCATCCGTGATCTGGGGGTTTATCACGATTCTAAGCTTACGTTTGAACTTCATGTCGATGCCATAGTCGCTAAAGCATCTAAAGCACTAGGTTTCATAAAGCGGCTATCCAAGTGCTTCACACAAGCTAAAACTTCTATACTGTACTTTTCCATGTACGAATCCATGTTATCACAAGTACATTGATCGTATAGAGAGCAACCAGAGGAGGTTCATCAAGTATTTGTGTTATCATCAGAAAGTGCCCTACCGGTCTGAAGATTACCTCAACCTCTGTAAGAAGTATCATATATTACCCCTAATTAACCGGCGAGCAATCTCTGACTGTATTGCATTACTTAAAATTTTCAATAATTCTATTAATAACTCCGATATTCTATCCAAATTTTATTTTAACGTTCCCGGAAGGTCGAAGCGATGGTACGCACCGTTGCGTGTTCCATTTAGCTCTACGAATTACAGGCAAAATTCATTTGTGGTGCGTGCAAGTAGAAACTTTAATGACATGTGTAAACGGCATGATTTTGATCCTTTCTTAACGGGTGTGTCCTCAGCCAGAAAGTGTCTCTGCCGTAGCTTTTTTAAATAAGATTTTGGTTGTTCGGGTTTCTATCCTTGTAGTGAATATGACATGTGAATTTAGTTTAAGGTTGAATGTTTTACTGTTTTTCCTTTTTTGGTACCTGTGTTGTGTTTTTCACACTCTTTCTTTCCAATCTGTTTTATAGAAGTGATGACTTTTAATTGGCTGTCAGTCTCACATGCTATTTTTTTTTATTCTGTTTGTTTTAGCTGTAAGTCATCCATAGTTGGTAAATAAATAAATAAATAAAATAAATAATAGGTACAACAAAGCAATACCAGCAGAGATAAAATTAAGTTTGCTAGTAAGGGACATGGTACTCACATATTTACAATATAATTAAAAACAATGGATCAGTGTGTGAGTTAAATTACATATTAAAAACCTGAAAGTACACCAGTAAATAAAACAAGTTTGACTTTTTCTACTACACCCTCGATTGTCCAATGGAGCAGGACCAGCATGTTTCCAAGCATTCTTATCTTTAATATAATCATCTAGTTTGTAATATGCTTGTTTACAAATTCAAGTTCTAATATGTCATAAGGTATTTTGTTGTAACATTTAACACAGTACCCCATGAAAGATGTTCGTACTTTGGCTAATCTATAAAATGTTTGATCTAAATTATTTTTATTTCTAGTATTAAAATGATGTCTATGTATAGAACACTTTCGTGATGTCACATGATAGTACACTTTTTACCATCATGTGACATCACGTAGTTAACGAGCCCCCACTCTTGAACTTTGATATACTTTATCTTTATTATTTTCTGTCAGTGTGAAATTGCAAAAAATAAATGTCCAATATTTTTTGAAAATGTTATGGGGTGGATTTAATAGATTTGTTATTTTTCTATCAATTCAATATCCGCCTATCTCAGCTTGGGTGTTGTGTTGTGGCAGAGGGTGGCAGCGTGGAGTGCCGCGTGCGGCGCGCGTGTTACAGCGTCACGTCGCCGGCCGGGCGCGGCGTGCGCTGGGAGTGGGCGCGCTTCGTGTCGCCGCCGCTGGGGGGCGAGCTTAACTACGAGCAGCTGCCCATGGAGGTACCTACTTCATCTGGATAGTTATGTCACCAGAGGGCGGCAGCGTGGTGGAGGTTACCAACTTCATGTGTACAGTTCACCATGTTATTCCTTTATTTGTGGTGTGGGTTACCAGGCACGGATCCAGGACTGTCGTTTGGGGGGGCTTGACCCCGCCGAGGGTAAGTTTTTAGCAAAATAGCACATAACATTTTATTTTGCTTAACGCATAACAAGCCTCCTAGGATAACTTTTCGTAAATTCCTCAATGACTTAGTTAGGTTGTAAACTACCAAAGACATCTCGGTCTTTTGGGGTTTGAGCCTTGAGCTCGAGCGGCTTGAGCCCCTTGGCCGCCCATGAACCCATGTGGGATACCCTACTAGACTCAGTTACCTGGTAACTATAAATTGGGTAGCAGTATTGGCAAGTATGTTCCATCGGTGACGACATCATCGCTTATCATTTAGTCAGACAGTGACCATTGAATGTTACTCGCGCTGTAACACGACATGGTTTATTTGTCTATGCAACAGTTACACTGTTTAAATTCGATCGTTTGTTAAGGTAGTAAATAATTGACGTTTCTAAATCTTTTGACAAAAAATTTCTACACTGTCAAAAAGCAAAACTGATAAACTTGCCAGTCAAATTTCTCCAACAGTGACTGGCAAATTAATATGACTATCGCATTTCTGTTTGTCCCTGCCACTAGTAGCGCGACACTCA
>NDFZ01003736.1:0-27061 GCA_002192655.3 Mamestra configurata
TGGGCACGCCACAATTGCGGCGGTAAGGTCCCTCTTTGGGGAGTGGCTGGAGAGGCGCCACGGTGTCCTCACCTTCCGCCTAACGCAGGTACTTACCGGACACGGCTGTTTCGGGTGGTACCTGTTTCTAATTAAGCGGGAGGACACGCCCGGGTGTTACCACTGTGAGGATCGCCCGGAGGACACGGTGGAGCATACGGCTCCACCGTATGCCCTTCGTCTGCCCTGCTTGGGCTGAGCACCGCCGTGTCCTCGTGGAGGCGATCGGCGGCGGCGACCTCTCGCGTCCGGCCCTGGTTGAATCCATGGTCCGGAGCGAGGAGGCTTGGGAAGCGGTCACCTCCTTCTGCGAAGCAGTAATGCTAGCNAGGCGGGCCGCGCGAGGGAAAGGCAAGGCCTTCGCCCCAACCGCCGCTACAGGAGAAGACGCCCCGGGCGGCGGGAGTCGCAGGGCGATCCCCGGCCACCGTAGGCGCGCGCCTGCGGACGGCGAGCGTTGGGTGGCTCACACACTTCACATGCGCCTCAAAGAGATGTCAGCCTAGAAGTCGGGGCCTGCTAGGGCCAGAGCCCGCCAGGATTGCGGAATTTGTTGGAATGAGTCACCGCGGCCCTGAAACGCAAAGGGCTTTAGAAGGAACACGGATGGGTTTTAGTCAGTAAAGTCATTTGATGATGTCCCAACCTTAAAAAAAAAGGTTTCTCTCAGGACAAAGCAGATTTTTTTTCTGAACTTTCTTGCAAAACACATTGTGAAATCTTGTGACCAAGAGACCCATCGAAACCCCACCTAAAGCAGGCCTCATATTCCTAGACTGTTGAGATCTGACCCGAAGCACAGTAACGCAGTTTTTGCTGCTCCCGGCGTGAGCATCATTAAGTTACTACAAAATGTTCTAATGAAAACGGCATTGAAATTATTACGTTCGGCCTTGGTTATACACGTCTTACTTGGTTATACAGTTATACACGTCAGTGACTAAACCCGCTGCGAATCTAGATAACGACCCTTGGGTCGTTATCTAGATTCGCAGCGGGGTCGCAGCCGGGTCAATCTAGGTCTTGACCTAGATTGACCCGGCACTATACCGAAGACATCTCGGACGTCAGCTTGTATGATAATGATTAGGATGGCTCTGAAGCTGCTTAAAAACAACAAGGCGTCGGCTTAGGACGGAATTACGGCCGAGCTCTTGAAGGCGGGTGAAAACCAGTCCTTAATGCCCTTCAGAAACTGTTCGATTATACTCGAGGAAAAACGCCACATGCATGGAGCAGAGGTGTGGTGGTACTCTTCTTTAAGAAGGGCGACAATGCCCTGCTTAAGAATTACAGGCCCATCTTACTTCTGAGCACACACAAGCTGTTTTCCAGAGTCAACACGAACCGTCTCGCGCGTAGGTTTGACGACTTTCAGCCAAGCTGGCCGGCAGAACAAGCCGGATTCCGAAAAGGCTTCAGCACCGTAGACACCTGAGACATACATACGCTTGGGCAGGTTATACGAAAGACCGAATCTGCCCCTCTGCGTAGCGTTTGTAGACTACGCGATAGCCTTCGATTCGATCGAGACTTGGGCTGTGCTGCAGTCTCTCCAACGCAACGGTGCCAGATCGACTATCGGTACATCGAGGTGCTGAAGTGTTTGTACGAAAACGCCACCATATCAGTCCTCTTACAGCGGGGTATGAGGCAGGGAGTCGTCATTTCTCCGAAACTGTTCACGGCTGCAATGGAGGATGTCTTAAAGGTTTTGGACTGGATCTAAACTGGATGAAGGCTAGGCATCAAACCTTCAATTTGCCGTCGATATAGTCGTCATGGCTAAGACTATGGAGGACCTCAGTACAATGCTCGATGACCTCAGTAGAGCTTCCAAAGGAGTGGTTTTTAAAATGAACATGGACAAAACCAAGGTCATGGTAAATACCAATGTAGAACCCGCTCCTATCAAGATAGGAGACTACACTCGAAGTTGTAGACGAGTACGTCTACCTGGGACAAACGGTCCAGTTAGGTTGGGCTAACTTCGAGAAAAAAGTCAACCGGCGAATCTAACTCGGGTGGACGGCGTTCGGGAAGTTGCGTGTATATCTATATCTACATATAAACAAATAACAAACAAAATGTCATAAACGTCATATTTTATTACTCTAGCAATATTGTTCATCAGTCCGTAGCCATACCTGTCAGTCCCTAGATGCCTAAAAACACAAATTTATAATTACATTAAATTACCACATAAATTGACTGGCCCGTTAAAGTATGACATAACAATTGTATTACATATAGTATACACTACTAAAGAATCCAAAAGAATCTAAAATATAGTGTAGAAAAAAAATTGCCAAAGTGTATCGATTTTCATGGAAACGCCCTTATATGTATGTGCTGATAAGGGTGGTTTTTAAAAATGACCATGGCATTCAGTTGAGGTTAGGTAGGTGATATGGCTGGTAGCCAATCAAATAAACATCTATGCTAATTTCATGTTAATTTAAAAAATGAGAAAGCAGTTCATTCTCTTTGTTACCTCTCCTCGTCTTCTTGTTAGCGTGTCGATAGCAAACAGACTTATTAAATATTTGAAATCAGTGAATTAGGTACTATCAAAAACAGGTCTTAAAATTACGGCACCAAAAATTGTGTGGGGTTGTGTTATCATGGTAATACGCACTGCTCATTGACTTCTGTCTAGAGACATTGTGTATTTATAGCAAAGCAAACGCTTCAAAAAACAAAAGAACCGGAACATGTTTGCTTATAAGGGGCCTCATCCGAAGGGTTGATCTCACTCAAAGGGCAATGGATAAGGCTATTGGTATCGCCGGTGGTGTGGTTTAGTCGGAAAACATAGCAGTGCATGTATTTCGGCTGGAATAAGGAATAATGATGATGATGATGACGATGATGATGATGATGATGATGATGATGATGATGATTTTACTATAAAAAAAGATGAATACCAAATATCTATTTAGAACGTTTTACCAATAAAAGTAAATGAAAGTAAGCCCCCTAGCAATTTATGAAAAGGGCCTGATGGGTTAAGGACTCACGATTAAGTGGATATCTAATAAAAATCGTACGAATCGAAAACATACCACAATATCTAATGCCATCTACCGAACAAGGCCGACAATGCACTAGTAAATATAATGCATTAATATCAATTTTCTTTAATTTCAAGCTAAAATTACTTCTAATCTAGAGACTGGCAAAGTGACTGTATTGTGACGAGTTTGCGCAAATTCTGCGGCGGTTGGAAAGTTTTACAAAACGATTTTCGCCAAGTGAGGGTAGTCTCAAGATAACTTCATATGTTACTTTAAAATCATAGAATTTACATTCGCTTGTTCAGTAATTATGCCGCGTAATTATAAAATCCGTGTAGGACTAGGGCCTGATGATAAAAGTCGTGGACACAACGTGGTTTTTATTTTTTAATACAATAATTTTATAAAATTAGGTTAATGTGCTTTAGTATTAAAAAGCCATAAATAAAATAAAAATGTAAATGAAATGGTTTGCAAGATACTCATGCCCAATATGAAGTTCCGGTCCGAGGACATTGCTAGGGACTGACATTAAAAAAAAAAATAGTAATACTAGTTTACAAAATTTTACTATTTCTCTGTTGCCGCGGACTTTGTAGTTGATTATAAACATTATCACTTGACTTTTGTCATGTTTTTTTCAAATCTACCCTCAAAAATTGTGCAGCTCGTATTGAATGTTGTGCAGCATGAAAATGGTCAATATGGGACATAAGTGTTGCAAGTGTTTACTGGAAAACACTATAATCAACATTAAAATTTCCAGACACTAGAATCAATGAAGAAGAAAAAACAGAAGATCTACAGCGAGCTATCAAAGAGGATAGAGAGGGAGAAAGAGTTGACAGTCATCCAGCAGAAGATGGAGCTGAAACGTCACCTGCAAGACGTGAAGGTCATGAAGCCTAAGAGGTTAAAACCTGGCACCAAGAGCTCTGCACCTGTGTATCAGTTCCAATATATGAGGAAGAAGTAATAGTGAAGTCTGTGTTTTATTATTATTATTAAGTAGCCAAGCACTTTTCTATTCCAACAGTGCTGTAATATAAGTAATCTGCTACCGAGTGTGTGAAAGATGAATGATTATGTAAAATTTTCCTTTTGAGTTTTTTCTGAAGACCCTTATCATTGCTCCTCTGGAAACGCATTTGAAGGTATGGTCTCAAACATGCTGAAATACAAAGGATTACACATGGCAAGATAATCATCAGAATTTTTTGAATTAGAAATAAAAATACTTGTTCAATGTTTAAATTCGTTTTAATTTTCGTAATAAATAATTTTTGTTCATTACATTAAAAGATGTACACGAGTTATTGCACGACATANAAAAAAAATAGTAATACTAGTTTACAAAATTTTACTATTTCTCTGTTGCCGCGGACTTTGTAGTTGATTATAAACATTATCACTTGACTTTTGTCATGTTTTTTTCAAATCTACCCTCAAAAATTGTGCAGCTCGTATTGAATGTTGTGCAGCATGAAAATGGTCAATATGGGACATAAGTGTTGCAAGTGTTTACTGGAAAACACTATAATCAACATTAAAATTTCCAGACACTAGAATCAATGAAGAAGAAAAAACAGAAGATCTACAGCGAGCTATCAAAGAGGATAGAGAGGGAGAAAGAGTTGACAGTCATCCAGCAGAAGATGGAGCTGAAACGTCACCTGCAAGACGTGAAGGTCATGAAGCCTAAGAGGTTAAAACCTGGCACCAAGAGCTCTGCACCTGTGTATCAGTTCCAATATATGAGGAAGAAGTAATAGTGAAGTCTGTGTTTTATTATTATTATTAAGTAGCCAAGCACTTTTCTATTCCAACAGTGCTGTAATATAAGTAATCTGCTACCGAGTGTGTGAAAGATGAATGATTATGTAAAATTTTCCTTTTGAGTTTTTTCTGAAGACCCTTATCATTGCTCCTCTGGAAACGCATTTGAAGGTATGGTCTCAAACATGCTGAAATACAAAGGATTACACATGGCAAGATAATCATCAGAATTTTTTGAATTAGAAATAAAAATACTTGTTCAATGTTTAAATTCGTTTTAATTTTCGTAATAAATAATTTTTGTTCATTACATTAAAAGATGTACACGAGTTATTGCACGACATAATTATATTAATTAGAAATTCAAAATGGGATGACCATTTTGAATTTCTAATTAATATAATTATGTCGTGCAATTAAATTATATCATTTGGAATACGAATATAAAGTTAAGTTTTCAATTTAAAATATATTTTAACTACAACTTAATGTACTTAAAATATGTTATAAGTTTAAAGAATTCATAGAAATGTCACTGTAAACCTAATACATAACATTACTCACTGGTAATAATTGGAGGGCATTTTCCCTATTTTTCAGAAACGTTACAACATAAACGTACTAGCTAACCTAGTTAATCAGGTAACTGGCTTGGTTTTGGATTGGTTACGTCAAGGAAGAAATAAATAGCAGATTTTTAAAATTTAAATAAAATGCTTTACAACTTTTAAATAACGGAACACTAATGTATAGGTATGCGAAAATGTCCTCAGGTCAGCGTAACGTCAGATATTGGCAACACTATCAGCATTCAAAAACAATATAATTTAGTAAATGTTAAGCAGTTTCTAAATTCAAATTCTCTATAGCAGTTTTGAAAAAAGAATCTGCTAATCGGAGTTTAACATTTTTTTTATAAATAAAGCCCGTGCTTGGAGTGTGGGACACTCAGCTATCTAACAGTGCGATTATGTAAACATGTCGAAGTGAAAACTTAGGCGAAGTGAAAGACAAGTGATCTGTCAAAGCATACAAACAAGGCGGAATGACCGCTCACTTGTCGTTTACTCCACCTAAGTGCGCACGGTGAGATGTCGACAGAATAGATTGGCTGGTTAGCTAGTACAAAATCATTTTCTCATAACAAATGAGTTTTTAAAAATCAGTCAATGGCATAATACCAGGAATATACTATGATGTAGTATAAAAGTTATACGTAGGCAAACCTTAAGGCGGTAACTTTCAATTAAGCTAAGATTTAAGAGTCTTTGGTAGTCCTGTACTAAATCACAGTGTCACCATAACTCGCACTTGTGTTCTGGGTTCATGGGCGAGCCCGCGGGGCAGGACCAGGCGTCCGCGAACTCCTTGGAGTTGCTGAGCGTGCCCATCACGCGGATCTTGTTCGGACTGTGCACATCTTCCACCATTTGGGTATTTAGAGTGCGTACTGTCGAGTTTCCGCACCATGTCTGTTGGGAGAAGATAGATAACATCAAGAGGATAGATCATCAAGTTTTGAAATAAAAAGGGTATCAGGGATTTCGGGTTCCAAGCCAACCGAGATCAGGGGCCCTACTATTAAAACGATCATCATTCCGCTCTAAGAGAGAGATGGAGCGAATAGCACTATTCCTTTTACATCATCGGAATTGGATGGCACCAGTACTTTCGCTTGGGTCAGAAATATAGAGGTTTACTGCGCCCATCAATCTTATATTTGAAGATATATATAATTTCTCATTCTTGCTTATTTCATTGATCTTTAGGAACACTTAAGTTGCTCTCACTTTTCTTGTTTTAACGTGTGGTAATAAATCCTTCTGGATTTCCTTATCCAGAAGTATTTATTACCACACGGATTTCCTTCTCCATGTCAGGCTCGTTCACCCCGTGTTCTGCAGCTAACTTTGGCCGTGGCCTCTCCCCGGCAGCTGTAGTCTCGCGTGCCATTTTCTCCGGCCTTTGACTGTTCAGGCAGCGAACTCCCCGTCTATTGACTACACGCCAACGCACAACCACACGTCTCTATGCACAATTTTTTATAATACCTGTGCGAATCCCAAGAAGAACAGCTGATCCGACTTGTAGTCGGGCAGGCCCGGTAGCGACACATTCTTATCTGCAGGCGCTCGCGTGGCGAATCGCTGGTAGGCGTGAAAGGCAGCTCGAAGTCCGCCGTTGTCGGCGATGTTCTCGTTCTGGGTGTTGAAGCCGTCTACCTGTGGAACAGAGGTATAGGGATAAGTGTTCTGTGAGGTATTAATATATTTTGCATTTGCATTAAAAATACCTAGTGAGATGGTCACTAGGTTTTGAGGAAAAACTAAACCGAAAAGAAGCTTCATCAAATAAGCAATTCAACGTGCAAGGCATGTGGCGGTAGATGTTTTTGGTCAGTATCTCATTAAATTTCAATGTTTACGACACCATGGCACCTCAAGACGGATAATGACGGTGCATTAAACGCGCCAACAGGCAACCATGGCAGTATCCTAATTTGTCTAAATGTAAGTACATATTAAAATTGTGCCTGTCACTTATCTTACTAAAAATATGAATATTTTTCCGAACATACATAATGTTATTCACAAGGTACCGTCATTATGTTGATTTTTAAACAGTTCCCCTAGAGACGCGCCGGCGGGGAGTGTAAATAGCTCTTTTCTGCAGAATAAAAATAGACTATGTCTGCAGCCCTTTCCCATAGCGAAATACCTAGAAAGACATGATACTATGATAGGTAACTAAAATTGACGGACTTTTCTGACAGCATAATTATGGTGCTGAATTTAACCGTCCTGCAAGTGATGTTGAGTGATTTGTGCTCTCGAAGACTTGTTTCTCTTTCTTCAACACTATTTCTTTATTACTATTTTAAACTTTCGATAACGCAAATTTAATACACTTGTATTTTTTTTCCGTTTAATACTAAATTATTAGCAGTAGGTAAACCAATTTTGGACCTACTGTAGAGCGTTATTTACATCGTCAAGATTGGTGGAACGTCTATTTATCTTGTAAATTAAGGACGTAACATCGTCAAATAACACCATTTGTGGTTGTTTTTGTTTAAGGTAGGGTAGATCATTAATATACACTATATCTTTATAGTGTATATTAATGATCTACCCTACCTTAAGGATTATAAGGATTGAGGACATTACTTGACTTGTAAACCTCGTGAATTGACACCATTTAGTGTCGCCACAACAACCGGTCCTGTGCGTCTCGCATCCATCGGCTACCCGCGATCCTCACCAGGTCACCGGTCCACCTTGTGGGGGGCCTACTAACGCTACGTCTTCCGGTACGCGGTCGCCACTCCAGAACTTTTCGGCCCCATCTACCATTTGTTCTGCGAGCAATGTGCCCACTGCCACTTCAGTTTGGCGATCCTTCGGGCTATGTTTGAACTTCCTGCTGTCTTTCATTTAAATATGACTTCACCAAACTGAGTGCAAGATTACCAAGTTCGTAATGTTCTAGTTTAAAGAGCAAGGTTTCGTGATTCACACAATCAAATGCATTGGAGAGGTCACAAAAGATTCCCATGGCGTCTTGAGCCTCTTCTATGTGTTGTAATAAGGTGACACCTGCGTCAGTCGTACAACGTCCTTTGGTGAAACCATACAGTTGGTCATGTTAAGATTTTATTGGTGTTAAAATGATTAAGCATTACTTTCTCAAACGTGTCGGTTGAAGTACGTCTTGATTAATAAATCATGTACATACCTACGTAATGAAATTAAAAGATGAAGATTATGTTCTTCATCAAAAAGAAGAAAGTACACCACACATAAAATACTAACAGTGTAGTTGAGCAGCTGCGGCATGAGGTACTTGCTGTACTGGTCGATGATGCACTGCACCTTGCTGAGGTAGTGATTCTGCGAAGCCGTCGACCACCACTGCCTCCGGTTGCCTTCCTCGTCGAAGAGGCGGCCTGGGAACAGAGCGGTTGAAATAAAGAAAAGAGCTTCATAGTCCAGGGAAGCTAAACACCTTAATTACCTACTTTTGTAGTATCCTTATATATGTAGAAATGATTGGCTTACTATCACACATCCATATGCCAGTGCGGGCGCAGTCTAAACTTGGCGAGCCCGACTGTGAGAATAACCAATTTACAGCTATCACAGCACACCAGTGGAGGGGCCACTGGTGTACATGACACAATGTCATATCTACTTTGTAGATACTATAACGTATATCTGCCACAATGCATAAACTTCTGGCCCAGTTGGATTTTGAGAAAAATTCAGCAAAGTGCTACATCAAGTGATTCGAAGAAACAGTTCTATTGATGATGAAAAAGCTATTGTTACGCGCCAGAATTAATGTCGGGTACATTAAGTTACTACTAGCGCCATCTAGTATCGAGTAGCAGAACTAGTAGAGTCAAGTACCTTCTAGACATTTCTTTGCCAGAACATTCTACACTTCTCGATATCTGGTCAGTCAGTAGCGGTAGTTACGAGTACATTCCAGATGTTTCGAGAATAGAAGTTTCTAGAACTAACTGTCCTATATAAGGAGCGTGTATTCCGCGACCGGGGCAGTATTGGATTTGCGATAAAAGCGAATACCTACTTCGGAAGCGATCTTCAAGTGCGAATAAAGTGATCAGTAGTGAACTTGTGTTTAATAATTAGTGAGTTTAAAGTTGTAATTAGTGTTTTTAAATTAAAGTGTCATTTTGGTTATTTAATCGGCTGTTTTTATTGTCACGAACCCCAAGCTCGTAACACTATTTTATTTACCTTGATTGTCAAATCCGTGCGTGACTTCATGTCCCATTATGGCACCTATGGATCCGTAATTGATCGCTCTGAAACAAACGGCTCGCTTTATTTCTTTCCTTCAAGACATTGTTGCTTTTAAATTTTTGGTGGATAGTTACAGAGTTAAATGGGATAATTGATGATACTCACTCAATTCCATTACCGTAGAACGGTGGCTGCAATATAGCGGCGGGTATAGCTGTAAAAGTTATTTTTTCTGATTAGTTAACAAGACAAAAGCAATAGCAATTGCACTGTTGTAATAATGGTGTTTTAGACCAAGATTTAAGGATCATACCTGCTCGACGCCAACCAAATCGGTTTAGTGTATGTCCTGCAAAGTCGTTAGGTCATTTAACTTTTTATTTAGTGTGTGCTGTGCGAGAACCTTGCGGCTGAATAATAAGAGTCGCACAGATCGATCAACAATGTTAAATAACGCTTTCCGATGTCGGTCCGACATATCGAGATTCCTCCATGACTCGGAAAGCACGTTGGTTCCTCATCTATACATATATATAATAAAACAGTAGGAACCGTTGTACAGTCTGTACATTAAACAAATTTACAAATAATGGATTAAGGGCGATAAAAATGGAACATACATTACAAAAAAAGCTTTTTTTAAATTTGTCGTTCTGTCGGTCTGTTCACGCTAACCTCCGAAGATACTGCACAGGTTTACTTGGAATTTTCACAGTTGCATGCGCGTTAGTTCTGAGCACCATTTAATCTCTGTTTCATTTAAATTAGTGCCCAGGAAAAAATGTTCTGGTCACTTTAAGATTTTAAAGTTACGTATCAATGATTTTTGACACGTTTTGTTCATATTATAAGATCGGCTATTTTCCATTGATTGTCAACAGAATTCATGGCCCGGGTACAGTGGTTGCCTTTCAATACATATGCCATTGGATCAAACCCCAACTCTCGAATTTTATTTTTAAAATTATTATGAATTTATTTTTGTTATGAATTCATTCCTGCAATACATTTTTTCAATAATAATTGTTTTCTGAATACTTTTTACAACATAGTTCTTTCTTAACATAAATCTAAATATGCATATCTAAACCCACATGTTTAAGTAAGAAATTTTGCAAAAAAAAATGACAAGGGGTATTCGATCCTGTGAAGCAAAATGCTTGGATAAGACATACGAACCTCTTATATTTGGGAATTTGGAAGAGTGTTATAAAAAGCAACCTCTTCCGTTTGAAATGCCATTTCTGGTTATTTTTCGTGATAAGAAACTTTTAAACGATAACGCTTCTCTTTACATGATGTTAGCCACAGTAGATAAATATACAGTAGGTTATCTAAGGCCGCCCGCCGAGTTATTAGCCTACTCTTGCGTTGATACCCAGGGTTGTCACTTTTACTTTTAGTTAATATTTTCGAACAAGCAGCACTTGATCTAAATTTATAAAATAAAAAGCATATTATGATTGAATATTTTACCAATTTATAAATTTAGTAAAAATAAAAAGCTTTTATTCACATAACATTTATTATACTAAGTTACAAATTTGATACCGAGAAAATTTTTCTCCTGTTTCTGCACGTCCGGAACGCTTTATTATTATTTATTAATTATTGTGAAATTGTCCTTATTACAACTATACCTACGCGAAAAATATGTTTACCAAAACGATGTTTCGTACTCAATCCTCTATTTTATAGTAAAACTAGACTTCTTAAAATAAACTTTAGCTCTAAACATAGTATTCAGAAAAATGCGACTCGGCTACGCTCTTAATAAAGCAAATAAACTGTGAAATAAACAATACAATACCATATTTTCTAATAATATTTAAGTATAAGTAGGTACTTACATTTCTGGTTGAGTAGGAAGTATGAAGAATGATAAGTCCGGGTTTGCGAAATCATTATTGAGGCACCCGAAAACACTACAATATTTTTTTCCTCTTTTTGAAGTCATGATACTCGTAATTTACGACAAGTGTCCGCCGCCCGCGCCGGCGAGAGTTGACGAACGCAAGCGGTCATGTAGCGTACGCGCGTGCTCACAGTCGCGCTGCACAGCCCGCACTGCCGCCACCTTATTAACCCATATATTATGCTAGCGTGTGCGTGAAATCGCGTGCCGACATGGCGCGCGGCGCGCACGCACACATTCAAACCGAGAGCGGCACGTTTGTATGAAGATGTTTTACTGTATATTTATCTACTGTGTGTTAGCGGCGGTATCCTACCCTTACACAAACAATAAACTTTATAGTTAGATATCATAACTTGTTTGTGTAAGGGTGATACCGCCGCTAGGGTTATGAACACGCGATAGAGCCACGTAAATTTGGCCATGAGATAAGCAACCAGAAGAGAAGTATACCCCCGCAAAGGATAATGCCTGACCATAGACTGGTCATGACGTATCACGTATCGTATCACTGGGAATTGAAAAAGTTTGAAACTAAACAGAAAATTTACGAACATAATTGTGTTACTCAATAAAATCTAAACTGTAGAAATGTTGCCCGCCAACTGAAATGGTAGTACAAAAGAGGGCAACTACCTCGACCCTGTACCACGCGCATGCGTGTACGTGTTTTATAATGTGATATTAGACATATTTTGCCCTAACTAATACTTTGGCAGTTCGACTTTATGTTCGGGTTGTGCATTTCATCTCATGATTTGATTCACGATGTTAAGATTTCCCGCGTAAATATGACATTTGCTCAATGAAAATCTTCGTCAGCACTTAAATAAGGTTAAGTTACACAAAACAAAGAGAGGTCCATCTTTATGCCGTACCAGGGGCCACGGCATCAACCGCAGGCAGAAGGTGAGGACAAAAAGAGTTGAGATAACTCAGTGCTCGGGTGTCTTTCTATGTTCTAAGTCTTCGGTGCCATAAAATGGTTTCGATTTGCGTTGCTGGTTCATAATCAATTTTGAATCAACTTGATTCATCAAGTAGTTCCTTCACTTAGTCATTTCAAGAATAGCACAAATCGTTCGATGGTTTTTTGGGTTTCCAAAAACGGAACCACTTTGTTGTCTGTCTTTCCGTCTGTCAATAACCTTTTTCTCAGAAACGCGTGGAGGAATCAAGCTGAAATTTGTATCAAATACTAGTCTGCTACTCCTCGGAGCAGTGAAAAAAATCAAACTTGTAAATCAACGCAATCTAAAGATAAAGCCGTTTTTGCTCCGTTTATGGCGCATGTTTTGACGCTCGCAAGGGAATCAAAATATATTTTTTTTCGTCGTTTTTCCGTTGATCAAGAGTTATGAAAGTTGGCCAAAAGATAGATCTTACATTACAAGTAAAGAAAAACATTATTTTGATTCGAAATAATACGAAACTGAGATAAGACTAATAAGTTCTCTCTCAATAGTCAAAACGTTTTTTTATCATTTAGAACAAGTTTACAATGCTATGGAAGCAGCAGACAAGACTTTGCGGGTCATAAGGCAAAATTACCGGCTGACACTGATGTCTACTTTTGTCTTATGACCCGCTAAATCCGTAAAGACCGTAATACCATTACAGAGCAGACACTCTCAATAATTGGAACGAGAGCCGATGAAATAGGTGCCTACTTTATTTTTTGGCGCAATATACAAAACATCAACACATGTCATTAAAATTCAAATATGCGAGCATATTAAGGAGGCCACTATACACTACATAAATAAACGTTTTTTTTTTAAAGATATGGTAGATCATTAATATACCAACACTATTAAGAGGAAAGGACCCAATATTGAGGCTTGTGGTATCCCCCATTTTGACTTCTAAACCCAGTAATTTGACACCGTTTATTTGAACTTGCTGCTGTTTGTCAATTAAATAAGACTTCATTAAACTGAGTGCAAGTTAATCAAGTTTGTAATGCTTTTAAGAGCAAGGTTTCGTGATTAACACAATCAAATGCCTGGGGAGGTCACAAAATATTCCTTTGGCGTCTTGTGCCTCTTCCTAAGAATATGTGTTTTAATAAGGTGACATCAGCGTCAGTCCAACAACTCCTTTGGTGAAACTACTTACTGATAGAGTTCAGGGTCATCATATACATGGCATTGATCGTTGTAGCGGTTGCGGACCAGCGGTTCCTGTTGGGCTTCTTTCGCAGGGATTCGAGGGATGCCTTCACGGCCGCAAACTTCAGCTTCAGGACCGTCTCGAAGAAGCTGCCTTCTACTATTTCCGCCTGAAATGATAACAAGAGTTAGACTTTCGAATTCGAACGCAAATAACGTGGCAAAGGTTGGAAGAATTTGAACAGTTTCAATCATGAGAAGTAGGAAGTACAAGTCTTCAAAAACTACAACATACCCAACTTCAAAGTGTTATTTATTTAATAAATAACTAAAACGGAAGAGGTAAAAGTATCTAGTCTTTTAAGAAATTAGAAAGTAAATATGCCAACTATTTTTAGTGTCTATGTCTGCAGAGGTGTTTTAGAATGGCGCAGTTTAGCCAAGGTCACGTTTTTCTAGTGACTGATGTACACTTAACTTTCTATCTTAAAAACTACTGAACCGATTTTGCTGAAACTGGCACTGTTCCCTAAGTTGGACTATACCTAGTCAGAATNCCTGCAGAGGTGTTTTAGAATGGCGCAGTTTAGCCAAGGTCACGTTTTTCTAGTGACTGATGTACACTTAACTTTCTATCTTAACAACTACTGAACCGATTTTGCTGAAACTGGCACTGTTCCCTAAGTTGGACTATACCTAGTCAGAATAAAAAAAATGTTTGTCATCCACTACTAAACCTTCTGCATTTTCTGCATTCTGTTGATGAACCTCTATCTAGTTATCTACTGTTGCTCAAAAAAAAATCGGATATGGTAAGAAGTTGAAAAAAACAATACCGACGTTTTCATATTTCTGATCAAGCTTTTCATGCATCAGTAGCCAGTCGGGGAAGCCCACAAAGCTCCACATGGCAATTAGCTTATCCAGGGTCTTCAGCTTCGTGGTGGAGTCCATCCAGTCCAGCTCCGGCAGCGCGGCTGCGAAGGCGTAGCTGACATTCTGTATCATCACTATGGCCTGGGGAAATAGGAAACTAAATAAGTAGGTAGGTAAATAAAAATAATTCAAGAAAAAAATCGATTCTATTGTAAGCTGCTGCACCTTCTTACAAGTTTGGCTGCCTAGTAGTTTAGCAGGGTTTTTTTTAATGAAATAGGAAAAGAAATTCCTTAGAGCGGTTCCGCATTGCATCCGATACGAATCCGTGAAAATACTTTCCGAAGTATCCATGAAACTAGTCGTATGATATTTTACGCACTAGATCTGACAACCGCGCCTTCATTGACATAGAAGGTGCTTTTGACAAAACAAACTTCACAAGCATCGGCCAGGCAATAGCTGTGCACGGTGTGGCACCAACGCTGGCGCATGGCAAAATGGACTCACAACATGCTAAAACACCGTGCTATTCAATTTACTGTGAACACCACCACACGAGGCATCGTAAGTAGAGGCTGCCCATAGGGTGGGATACTACTTGCCGACAGGATAAAATGCTCTGACAATCCCGAAATCACCCCGCCTGCTTTAAATGATTTCAGTGGACCTCACGTCCCGAATTCTATGGTACCACTCCTGTCCACAAGAGTGGAGCTCGAGACAGCGTAACAAACTAAAGACCAATTTCTGTGTTGCCAGCGCTCTCTAAACTACTAGAAAAAGTATTGAATAACCAACTCATAAAAGTCTTAGAACAAAATAACATAATTTTATTATCTGACACCCAATTTGGCTTTAGGGTAGGTAAAATTACTGATGGAGCTGTTAGCTCATTAGTAGATTATATTACTTGTCTAGATAGTAAACACAAGTGTGTTGGAGTCTTTATTGATCTGGTCAAAGCCTTTGACACTGTCTCGATCTCTGCTCTTGTTGACAAACTGGAGAGTTGTGGTATACGGGGAACGGTAGGTACTTAGAATCTAAAAATACTTTCTTATTGGCCGTCTGCAGAGGGTTAAAGTGGTTTTTTTTTGTTTAAAGACGGGAAATCATCAAATGACTTCTTCCGCTCTGGGTGGAGCGGAAGGGCGTGTCAGACACTTACTGACTAAAACCCATCCATGCTCCTTCCAAAGCCCTTTGCGCTCCAGGGCCGCGGTGACTCTTTCGAACAAATTCCGCAACAGGTTAAAGTGGGTAGTGCTATAAGTTCGGATGCTGTCATCTATGGATTCCCGCAGGGTAGCATTCTCGGTCCCAGTTTCTTCCTGATGTATATAAACGACTTATGTCAAATGTCACTGAATAAAGGCAAACCGATGGACACAGCTTTTTCGTTTCAGGGAAAGACTTGGGAAGTAGTCGGAAGACAGTTAATTATGCATTGGCAAAATCGGTTATTAGTTACTGTATTGGGGTTTGGGGAGGTGCATGCAAAACGCATCTCTTACGCTTGGAAAGAGCACAACGGTCCTTGCTTAAAACAATGTCATTTAAACCATACAGATTTTCCCACGAAGACATTATACGAGTTGTGCCGGGTATTTACTGTAAGACAACTTTTTATTTTCCAGATAATTACTAAAAACACGTATCTACCCCATATGATCCAGTAAAACTTCGAAATAGGCGAACAACTCCAATCGTAATCGAATCTGAAGACGGCAAAACGCTTTTCTTTCTGTATATCCATACAATAAAATTAATAGACTCTTTAATTTTTATCCACTAACACTGTACGAATGTAAACATAAATTAAAGAACTGACCCTTTACTCTTGGTAATGAGGATGTAGAGAAAATATTAAATAAACAATCTAATTCTACAAATGAACACATATGTACATAAAACATGCCTTTCTTACACCCACACGCATACGTATTTACACACCTCCCACACTCACAGCAGTATATAATAATTTAATGATAAAAACATTTTTTTTTCTTTTCAAGTTTTTTTTTTATATTTTCTCATACTTTTAATTTCTTTTATTTTTTTTATTTTAACTTTGTTTAAATTGTATTTTCTAGCGTTTGTCTATTCCTATGTTGACATTAGTAACTATGACAAATAAATGGGAGAGGGCGCTGACTCCTGACATACAGGTACACCTAGTTCAGGAGTCAGAGGCTTCAAACAAGTTTCTGTAACCTATTATGTCAATAAAGAATTATTACTGTCACCACTACTGTGGGACTAAGTTGTTAATGAGCTCATCAGAGAGCTCGACGCTAGCAGTCTGTACTCGGTGGGCTATGCAGATGACATAGCAATTCTAACCACGGGGAAATTTGAAGGCGTCTTGTGTGACCTCATTGAGAAAGCTTCCAAAATAATCGAGAATTGGTGTGCAAACCATCGGTACACCTCAACCTCTCCAAAACAGAACTCATAATGTTCACTAACAAGAGGGTCCTTGGACCTCATAAACTACCTAATCTTTTCAAAACTGAACTAACACTTAAAGTAGAAGTCAAGTACGTAGGAGTGATCTTTGATAGCAAATTACTCTGGAACAAGCATCTTGACTACGAATTTAACAAAGGTACAATCGCACTTTACCAATGCAAAAGAATGTTAGGAAAAACTTGGGGGCTCTCTCCAAAGATCACGCTGTAGCTTTACACAGCTGTGATCAGACCAATGCTGACCTATGGTGCCCTCGTTTTGTGGACGAGGACTGAACTCTCGACCACTGGCTCTAGGCTCCAGCGGTTCCAATGGCTAGCCTGTTCCGTTATCACTGGCTGCATGAGGACAACCCTAACTACAGCAATGGCGATAGCCCTACACTGAACTCCCCTTGACATGTACATACGGCAGAAGGCAGCACTAGCAGCTATCAGGTGTTATGCACTTAGGCATACGGGGCAAGAACCATACTTGTCCGCATGCTGGTATCCTGGACCGGGCGAGTGAGTACCAACCTCTCATCGCTGTCCCGTGTGATAGAACACCGAATAAACCCTATGTTCAACAAAAGTTATAGCAAACAAACAACAGAGGGATCAGTCAGGTGTCAATGAAGTACGCATCTATCATGATTAGGTACTCAGCCTACTTAGGTACTCAGTCTACTTAGAAATAACCTAAAAACAATCCTAAACAAACATCTCTTTAACATAGGCGCCACGGAAACGGCATTAACGCCGAAGAATCAGCCGGCAGAAACTTCTGTGCTTCTGGGTGGAGCTAGACTGGCTAACTTAGCCTGAACAACCACGCACAACGGACCGAATGGGAGTATCAGTGCGGTAATTGGAGTCCCTACTCTACTCTACTCTAGATCCGACTACCGTCATCCGTGAGTCTCTAATTCGGAAGAAATATTGACGGACCGAAGTAGCCGTAGTACTGTTTGTATGAACGCTTTCGCATTACCTCGGATTCAAATCGGACATATCCGCGCGGCTCGACAACGGGGCGGGGTGTGGGTGGATTTGGATCAGAGATCGGATTAATGCGTTAGGGTGTTACTACACCAATCGATAAATCGTCGGTCGTTGTTGAGCTTTGGCTGATCGAAGAAAGAAGTAGAAACTATCGATCGACGTCGACTAATCCATTCTAACATCGATCGATCGATCGATGCGGTAACACCCTAAGCAATATCCGAATTCGGTCCGAGTTTTTTAAACTCTTTATCCGTATTTCACTGATACGGATCGGATGCAGTGCGAAAAGCAACACCCGAATTTAGTCCAAGTTTGTATATCCATATTTTCACGGATTCAGATCGGATGCAGTGCGTAATCGCACTTACTTGAACTGAAAGAAGAAAAAAATTGTGTAACCATATTAACACAATAAATTAAATATTTTCCATCAATTCACTTCTTTTTTTTTTTAATCTTCTTAATTCATCAAAAAGCTATGTTGCAAGTAACAAACATAAATATATTATTTTCTGCGTAGACCTTCGAAAAAGTGTACTTGTAGCAACGGCGTAGCAAGGGGTGACACAGCTACGCTTGCTACGACGACCTTTTAGTTCGGTGCGTAGCAAACAACTAATTTGCTACGAGTGATGTTAGATTGTGAAATATTTTTTCTCATTTACCATTGTAACGTTTTCAGAAATGATTGCAGTAGATGATTTAAGTGCTATATACCATAGTTTGTATTAAAGTCGTTAATTATCTACTATCGATATTAACTATATTTTATTTTTCATAATTTGACCGTTAACTTTGACCAAATCTACGTATAATCTTACCTTCTGGGTGGACGTAGAGTCGAAGTGCCTTTTGATGTACAGGTAGCTGAGAGCGGCTCCAAAGTTGTCTTTGACGGAGGCGATGCAGCTCTTCCAGTGCGGCGTCTGCGCCCGCTGCCCGAACATAGCGTGTGACAAATCGAATTTGAGCGAGCGGAACGCGCTCAGCGTCATCGGGGCTACATATGAGAACACTCTCCACCACAGGAAACGTTCTGAAAATTATAGATGATATTTATTTTATATCTAAATCTAAACTTGTAGCGGCATCAATGCCGCCACATGAAAAACTAAGAAACGAAATTTGTACGGCAACAAAAAGAGCCGCAGCGCCATCTACGACGAACTCACAATGAAATCCTGCATCGCGCAAGCAAAGTTCTCCGTGCGATTTGAACACATATGTACAACAGTCCGAATATCAACTATCGGGTAGTTGCCCACCAGGCACAACAACCGTCTGGTTCGGAGGATCCTCCCATTTTTCAGTGGAGGTGTGCGGGACTTTAGTCTCTGTACCGCATACCTCCATAAACTTAACCAGGGGGTCGATAACGACCCTAAAGTACTTGATTACTTCCAATGCACCCAGACCGCGAACTTATGAATGAATTCTTATTAAAGCGCCATTTTTCTATACCCAAAAGAACGGTTTTGAGGCACAGCTCAATATAATTTCTACTTAACAATAATTTCAAATGACAGGTGCTAGTGCAATATCGTACAAAAGTTCATTTCTGTACTATTTTGTGTACATTATGTTGTTTTATCATCAAAATAGTTTTTATAGTAAACTGAATATGTGTTTTAGAGAAGTGCAATCAATCGAAACACTTTCGTAGGTCGGTAACGACCCCGTGGGCACATATATATTTTTTCTTTGTGACGTCCCGGCACGTGCTCTATTCAAACGAAATAACTGTAGCCCTGGAGTCACTTGACTACGAGGAAGGAAGGCGACCAGGGCTTCGATGTACACATTGGTCCGCCTTGTAAGAGTACCATATCGGACGGGACTCAGGTGAGGAGGACTAATGACAATGTAAATCTCTTGAACCGACAACAGTTACTTGGTCCAGCTGAGATGGTAGTACTACGAGGCGAAGAAGACAATGATGATGAGACCACCTTCCATGAGGTTTTAGTCTGCCATACAAGTAGTTCTTTAATTTTAACTCATTTCTACAGCATCCGAATCCAGCACACACAGGTTACGAGGTCGTCCTATCGAACCGTCAACTCCTGGAGTTGAAAAACCGATGATCAGAGAATTTTATGATTACAGTTTGGATACTAGTAATAATATTTGCGCCATACTATTGTCAAATGAATTTGGACTACACCCCGTGCAAAAGGCACGCCGATATCCAACTGCTGTCAAACAGAAAATTGGAAGTATTCCCGTTAGAGCACCGATTTTAAGAGCACCAATGTTTATAGCACCAAAACTATTCCCATTACAGCACCAATCAATATTTTTGCTTGGTGCTCTATCGGGAATACATACAAAAATAAAATGTATTCCCTTTACAGCACCAGCGGTGCGTTTTAGTGGTGGGGTTTATATTAAAACATATCGTTAAAAATCTAATAGTAGGTCCACACGGTACAGACTTTTGTTTGCACAGACTTTGAACTCTGATAAAAAAAATTATCACACCGACATTTTTCTGCACATACGAAATTCTATAAAAGTTTATGGAAGTCTGTATCGTGTAGACGGTCCATAATGCACAACTCAAATTTTTTTATTTCATCTAGACCAGTGGCACTCCTGAAAGTCTAAAATAATTGATATTTAAAGAAGAATAGTCACAGCACTTTCACAATTTACCTGAGTCTGACAAAAATCAGACATAGCCTAGTTTCCTTTGTCGTCTGAAATAGAATATATCGTTGGCTAACATATAAATATACATATGTAGCAGAGTATACTATTCATTTTATTTGATAACAAGGTTCTGACGATGGTTACCAAAAAATTGAATAGTAGATCTCTTAATTGGTCACTGCTCTACATGTAGCGGCATCGATACTGCCACAAGAAGTAATGCAGCGACATCTTTACTGTCAGCAACTACGTTGCCGACATCCTGCATCGCGGTATCAGAGTTTTCCATGCAATTTAAACATACCACAGGCCAAATATCAAACATCGGGCAGTTGCCCACCAGACATAACAACCATCTGGTCAGGTTTGCAGGACTGAATACCCTGCTACCCTGCTACCTTGCGTACCTTTATATACCTACGATATTTTGGTTAATTTGAATCGTCTTTATGGGACTAATAATTATAATTAAAATAATTGTAATCGCCTGCCTAACGGCGAGTACTAGCATAGGCATTTCTAATTGGCAAGGATTTTTCACCAGCACCTTGCTTTGAAATATCAACTTGTGGATTCTGAGGTACCGTATTAGCCCCTAGCGGGCCCCGTCTCCTAAGCTGAAATATCTTTGAGGCGCGCGTGGAACACAACGCGCCATCAACCCAGGCCTGGTTGTAACTGGACAGCGAACCACCCAACGCTCGCCGTCTGTAGACCCGCGTCTACGGTGGTCGGGGATCGCCCAGCGACTCCCGACGCCCGGGATCTTCTGTAGACCAAGCTCAGACTGGGCTACAGAAGAAGTCAAAGACAACTGTACCTGTTTCTGTTAGAAAACGTTCAGCTGAAGTATATAACAACAGTAACAGGTACCAGTAACAGTAAGAGATACCTATAGTAATTCTCACTTTAATATATGTAATCTAAACTAATATTATAAAGAGGAAAGATTTATTTGTTTGTTACGATTTGGCTCAAAAACTTATCAACCGATTGTTAAAACTCTTTCACCATTAGTACGCTACATTATTAACTTAAAGCATAGGCTATATATTTTTTTTGAAAAAAATTAAATCACTATGCAATTTTGCAATAATGTAATCCAAAGTTGCAAAAATTTGCCTAATAAAATCAGTATTTAGCGTGCGCTGAGAAAACTATTGATAATACATAAAAATAATGTACTACATGAATAAAATACTCATTATTACCTATAGAAAAGTCCTCGAGCAAATATGTCTAACTATTACATATAGTTAAGTCAAAATGACCGCTGATTCTTCATATTATTCAATCAAAGCCAGGGTATAAAGTGGAAATGTGGTGATTCGGTGATTTGGTTGATTATGTACATGTAAATTACACTTTAAATTATTCATATCGGACTTTCTTTTAAAAGTAACAGTTAAAGCGAAAGGTCACTCACCGATTTTATTCACGAAATCTTAGAAACTACTGGATCTATGAAGATGAAATTTGGCACGGAGGTAGATTAGGAGACATCAGTTAACCTTTTGATCGCCAGAGCATAAACGCACCGTCGTGCCCCCGACGCCAAGCCACAAATACGCCGTACTTTTTGTCACATATTTGTGACGTTAGGCGTACAGGGCACGCGCTTGCTTGTCATGTANGATTCTTCATATTATTCAATCAAAGCCAGGGTATAAAGTGGAAATGTGGTGATTCGGTGATTTGGTTGATTATGTACATGTAAATAACACTTTAAATTATTCATATCGGACTTTCTTTTAAAAGTAACAGTTAAAGCGAAAGGTCACTCACCGATTTTATTCACGAAATCTTAGAAACTACTGGATCTATGAAGATGAAATTTGGCACGGAGGTAGATTAGGAGACATCAGTTAAGAAAGGATTTTAGGAAACTCTTCCCGTAAAGGGGTGAAATAGGGGATGGAATTTTATATGAAAAAACTTATTACTTATACGCTTATACGCCAATATACTTGAAACTTGGTACGAATACTGGCCTAGTAGACCAGCGTCGATAATTTTTGAAACCAAAAAAAATAATAGTAGGATGAANGGATTTTAGGAAACTCTTCCCGTAAAGGGGTGAAATAGGGGATGGAATTTTATATGAAAAAACTTATTCCTTATACGCTTATACGCCAATATACTTGAAACTTGGTACGAATACTGGCCTAGTAGACCAGCGTCGATAATTTTTGAAACCAAAAAAAATAATAGTAGGATGAAACCCATTGGAAAAGGTGGAGATTATTATAAAAATGAAAGGAAAAATAATTTACGGGCAATCTGAGGTCGGGAAGGGGAAGGGGGTGAGTTTTTAAGGGTAAAAAACGGTTTATCTCGATTTCCGGCGAAACTAAAAGTCCTATGGATAAAAGTCAAATGGCAAAGTATAATTGAAACGGATCTACCGATTTTTTCATAATCAAACTCCAACGGGGTGAAGGGCACAACAGTTGTCCTGATCCTGAGACCACAGGATCAGCAGCAAAAAATAGCTGACTAATTAATTATTATTATAAGAGCGTTGAAGTTTCTGGAGTAGGTACCTACTAAATCCGCGCGGGCGAAGTCGCGGGCAAAGTGCTAGTCACTATATATTATGAAACAAAGTCCCCCGCCACGTCTGTGTGTATGTAACTGCTCCGTTGGCCTCGCGGTCGCAATCGCGACTGCCGAGGGTGGAGTCCTGGGTTCGATTCCCAGGTCGGACAAAGTGTTATTGCGCTTTTCCAATAGGAATTTCTAAGTGTCAGCCCGGAGTTTGGCAGTTGGTGATGTGACACCCCCATGCCTCGGAAAGCACGTTAAACCGTTGGTCTTGAGCCAGATCTCTCTCCGGTCGTGTCGGGTTGCCGTCCCACCGGAATATGAGAGTGATAAGAGAGAGAGAGCACCTGTGTTTGCGCACACATTTGAGCACTATAATATGTCCCTCGCCGATGGCTGTAGTCTCGTTTAAGATTGGCCGCCATGGCCGAAATCGGTCAGGAGGACTACATATGTATGTATGCGATAAACTCAAAAACTAGTGAACTGATTTTCGTACGATTTTCATTAATAGACGCAATGTTTCATGAATTATACACCTGAACCTTATAGGTGTATAATTCATTAAGGTTTTGTGTAAATTGGCTGAAATCAGACGATGAAAGTTGCAGATGTCAAAAAAAAGACCTATAAGAAGACCGCATGACTTAAAGTTACGTCATCTATGGCCGTGCTCAGCTGTGAGAAGTTTATAAAGACTCACCAATAATAACAGGCTTGGTGTCCGCCAGCAGAACGGACAGCTTCTGCAGATAGGGCAGGTCCACGACGATAATGATGTCCTCCTCCTGGAGCGTCACGCTCGTGTTGGAGAACACTAGATTCAGGTAGCGCTCCCAGTCGTGCTGCGGAAGAGCATCGGATGAAGTACGAAGATACGCTTCGCGCGCGCTTGCTGAACATACGACTTCTCCAATCACAACATATTCAACTCGATACCGAAGGTCTTCCCTCTAACTAGCTGTATCTAATCTTCTTTTGTTGAGAAACACACAAATACTGTTTGTAAGAAAATCTTACAAAGTATAAAATCTAAGAAGATTTTAAAAAGTCTAATCTATTGAAACTTCTTCTTTGTGAGTCGATGGTTAACTCCTGAGATTGTTCGTTCCCGGTAGGTTGAGGCACTCCAACTTGTGGCTATTGAAAATAAAGGTCTTGTACCTGTTTCCACTGCGCGGATCCTCCAATAAAGCTCTGCAATGCCTGCACGGACTTGTAGTGGAGAAAGTGAGTTGGGGTCATTATCTGTGGAATGAGTTCCAACATTTATTTATTTACTCATTGAATTAAAATAACATAACCCCACTACACATCATCATCATATCAGCCGAAAGACGTCCACTGCTGGACATAGGCCTCCCCCAAGGGGGTAGGGATTCGCTATAATCGCCACGCTTGGCTGGCGGGTTGGCGATCGCAGTGTAGCTGTTGCAATGCACATAGAATGCTGCTGTCCATTCTCTGGCGAGTCCCTTAGTCGCCTCTTACGACACCCACAGAAAGTGATGGGATGGTGCTATTCTTTTACGTATGATACCATACAGAACATCTCACTAGACACTAAAATTAAATTGTATCAAAGTAAATGAGAAAACAATTTTATTGATTGGCTTTCAGCAATAAATCGTCTTCGAGCCATGGATTTCGATTTTACCAGGGATCCGCTATTATCTGGGCCTAAATTAAGATTCAGAGTTGTGAGCGCTGCAACTGAGACTTCAAAATAAAAAAAAAAACAAAATCCTCTTTATTGTGGACTATAGGTATGCATCATAAATACAGGTCTTAAATAATTAAAATAAGGCCAGCTATGTCCCGCCGTTAAGGCATACAATAATAAAATACAAATCTGAATTTAAAACACAATTAGTCATATTAGTCTCGATAAATTATTAAAATATTCCAAATTATAGATACATATCTACTTATATATATACATATCTTCCCAATAGAGAAACCCTTTGAAGAGTGCCTTTTTACGCAGGTCGGAGATTGAACTTGAACCCCCTGGTGAGTAGCTGCTCTCTGCTGACTCATGGTCACGAGCGCAGCTACTCACCACCTCAAGTTGGAAAAAATCGGCCAAGAAACTCCTTTATTTACTCTTTTCAAAAAAAGTTGTACAATATTTGGTAGTTGGTTTCATGAGTGTCATTACATCATCACAAAACTAACTTGTCATACCAAAAGCAGAGAAGAATAATAACAAAAACTTACGTCAGCTAACTTCTTGCTGAAATCCACGATTTCATCAGCGAACTGCTGGGCGTCTGTCTCGTTGTCGGCGATGCTGACCATGGAGCGGATGTACTTGTGGTACTGCTCCAGCTCGTACGAGAACTGCTCCGGCTGCCGCAGGTAGCGGTCGCTGAACCCTGGGGAGACTTTTTTGATCTGGAACGAACTTGTAACTTGAATACTTTATACTAAATACATTTGCCCACGAGTTATGAATATAAATGTGGATGGATAGAGAGGGAGGACGAGGCCAAAGAAAAGATGGATGGATTGTTTGAGGAATAATATGAAAGAAAATGGAGTTACTGATAGCGTGACGACTGACAGAACAGAATAGAAGAAAAATACGTGTTACGCCGACCCCAAGTAACATGGGATAGGTAAGGGTAGAAAGATGGTGATATAAATGCAGAGAAAACGGCAGTGCCTAGCCTTTATTTTGATACTAGCTTGTGCCCACGGCTTCGCTCATGTCAAAGTAGCCTAACGTAACGTCTTCAGGGTCAAAATCAGTTCGGCGATTTTGATTCATTTTAGAGAGAAATTGTTAGAAAGAAACACACTTTTGTCTGTTTAATATTAATTATATTTTAATATTTAGTATATTATTCTTATTTTATCATTTAGTTTGGACTGGGATCATGAAATAAAGTTCTTGAAAAGTTTAGAAGTTTAAAGGCAAATGGAATGAGTGTTCTATAGTATCGAGGTTTCTTTCGGACACACGAGGTCTGTATTTTGAAATCGGGTCAATTATCAGTCATTGTTATTTAGCGAGCATCAATGATTGCTTAAGGATGATTAATTGAACTTGCCATTTGATAACCTTGTTTTTACCAAAGCTGAGTGAATTCCTCCATTTTTTGCTAACATACCTACGATCACGTTGCGTTTCGGCAAAGGCGTCGCTATTCCTTTGCCTGCGATTTGCTTCTTACCTCTGATTCGTTTAATACATTTCATGTGGAAATTTAACTGTGTATGTGATTGTGTCAAACAACAGAAGTTGCATTCAATGCCAACCATAAGCAAATTCTTGAAATATACCACCAGATCACTCTTCATGCCAAAGTATCAAGTCCTTATTACAGGTACTTTAGAAGAAAAAATAATTCTCAAAACGGCCTTTTTATTTGCATATCAACTTAATTCCTTTTTTAGCCGCGCATAGTTCATGTTGTTAGCTTTTATTAACTAAGTTATTATAATTATTACTAACTTAATACACTTAACTTACAGTAATAACTGTAAGTTTTTAACCAAATTTACTTTTTAGTTTGTCATGTGCGAGCAGGTACGAAAAAAGTTTTTTTTTCTTTCTTGTCTTTTATAATAACCCGACCATGTTTTATCAAAATTAAAACAGCTGAAATAGGAAAACAATGTGGTTTAAGGTTTTTCTGTGTGTCGAAGTTCGACATACTAAGCGATTCATTACCTATGAGCACTTTGGGTTAAAGATTAAGAGAATGGGTTACTATGAGAATCTCAAAGTAAAAGTATCAGGAATTTTTTCTCACCCATACTCGATTCAAGCTGTTGTTAAAGTAATCCTCGGTAACCTGCACGCTGAGCAGCACGTTCAGCCCGAGCTGCCTCCTGACCCTCCCGGCGACTTCCTCCCACGTGAAGTTGGCACTCATCTTCGTGGGGGGGCGGG
>NDFZ01003737.1:2780-35087 GCA_002192655.3 Mamestra configurata
AAAAGTCATTTATTCAAATTAGGCTGAGTGCCAGCACTTTTTGAACGTCAAAGTTCTACATAAAGACAGTCCCCCAAAACGCCCGCCCGTCACCACTTCCTAGTGTTTTAGCTGGGAAGAAGAAGTGGCGCAACAAACTCCCCAGCAACACATCTGTCTGTTGAGTTATAAGAACTATCACTTATACAAAGGTATGTAAGTAGTCAGTATTCTTACAAAGAAAACAATACAACAAAGGTAACACGTAAAAACATAAAACTTAATAATTCGCTACTTGTAAGCTAGCACACTCCATTATGCCAGCATAAACAGACAAACTCAAGCATAAAAACAATATCAAATCAAACTAAATAAGCCTCCAGACATGAAGGGCGTGACCGCTTACACGTGCAGAGGGTAGAATTTAATAAAAAGATCTGTGACTCGACGCCACAAGTGATAAACTATATAATATAATATTTACCAAGAAACTAAGAATACCGGGTAAAATGGGGTGGATAGAAATGATGTGGCGAATAAAAACGAAACTTTGATTGGAATTTTCACGTTATTTAAATNTAACGCAAAGATCAGCCATTACCCCCCTCGCCATATTTGAGGGAAAGAGGTAACCCGACCCCCGACGCTACCGCAAGCAGTAAAATCTAAGGAAGCATGACGAACTTGCTGCCGGTTGCTCAGGATAGAATAAAATCAAACAACTGTCGAAGTCACTAGTTAATCACATATTTTATAATGAGTGTACATTATAAAATATTATAATATGATAGCCACATTCATTAGGAAGGCTATAGGCTGTACGGGAACGGGAAAAATGGGATATGCGCGTACGAAGTCGCGGGCAAATGCTAGTAAAAGATAAAATATTACTAGCCCATTTTTGGCACTATCCCGAGAAAGTGAGAGTAGCTTTGGTATTACTTATTCATAAACTTTTATATTTCCAGAGTGGATTGCGATTCAACAAAAGGAGAGCTAACTTGCAACCAGTGAGCGATTCTGGTGAGTATGTTACAGAAAAGTGCCTACATTCAATGTGTCTTTAATCATTCGATTCTCAAAGGGCAACACAGCCCAGTAAACATGGCACCATAGTTATAAATGAATTAAAAAGGAGTACAACAAAAAAAAACCGGACAAGTGCGAGTCTTGATTTTTTGAGTATTCATTACCTACGGATATATCAATGTTCGTCACAGTCAATTGTTCAACCGAAAACATAAGTTTGTAATCTCAAAAAATACTTACTATATGATAAAACAACAAATCCCCAGTTTTCGGATTTTTTCCTATACTTAACTGTAAGATCTTCTTGCCAAATTTCATAGTTCTAGCTCAACGGAAAACAACCTATAAATTTTGATTCCCTTGAGATTGTCCAAATATAAGTTTTTTGCGGCGTAAACTGTATACCCGTACCGTATCTTTTTTTTTACATTAACTTAGAAGTTCGATTTTTTCACAGCCAGCAAAGGGATTGTAGAACTGAGTATATGGTTTTAATTTCAACTCGATACCTCCACGCGTTATTGNCGTTTTTTGCGGCGTAAACTGTATACCCGTACCGTATCTTTTATTTTTTACATTAATATAATATAATATATAATATAATATAATATATCCTGGGACAACTCACACACGGTCATCCGATCCCAAACTAGGCAGAGCCTGTACTATGGCAACCAGACAACTGATAAACATGCTTATATATTTCTAAATACATACCTACATATTATACACAAATTACACCCATTACATTAACTTAGAAGTTCGATTTTTTCACAGCTAGCAAAGGGATTGTAGAACTGAGTATATGGTTTTAATTTCAACTCGATACCTCCACGCGTTATTGAGATAAAGGGTCTTGACAGACAGACAGACGGAAAACAAAGTGATCCGTATATATAGAAGGGTTCCGTTTTTTCATTTTGAGATACGGAACGCTAAAAAGGATTAATCTGTTTAAAAATGTTGTGTAAGCAACGTTTAGTTTGGTATAAGATGAAATACTGACTTAGGTACTTAATATAAAAATTTGAAATAATAAAACGAAACTTAAACTTTATTTTTGTGAAGTGTGGTCCTGATAATAATATCTACATAATTATATTAAAGTGAGGTGTTCGCAATCATCTANTGTTGTGTAAGCAACGTTTAGTTTGGTAAAAGATGAAATACTGACTAACTTAATATAAAAATTTGAAATAAAAAAACGAAACTTAAACTTTATTTTTGAAGTGTGGTCCTGATAATAATATCTACATAATTATATTAAAGTGAGGTGTTCGCAATCATCTATTGAAGAAAGTCTAACCAACAAAGCATTCAACCGGTTGCGCACCCAGATAGGCCGCTGCAAACACAACTCAACTTGGCGAATTGGGGTTTATAGACACAACGGATAGCTATAGTAGGCGCCAGATAAATGTGGAATAAAGTATATTGACCTTTCCCTAATAACTGTTNACAACTTGGCGAAATGGGGTTTATAGACACAAAGAATACCTAGTGTGAGAGCGGTGCCCCTGTTCAAATCATGATCCACACGTTGGAGTACCCAACACTTCCACACACCTGCTGCTTTGAGGGCCTTAATTAATGACACCAATACTGCTATTACCGTACCCACCTACTGGGCCAAAACGATCCGAGGAGTTAACCACCGACTCGCAAAGAATAATCTCAGTTGAAAATAATCAGAACTCCACCACATTTTCTAGGACAGCGTTTCGCACATGCAACGTTCTAACATTATAACGATTATTTATCTATTTCAGGGTCAGGATGNCTATAGTGTGAGAGCGGTGCCCCTGTTCAAATCATGATCCACACGTTGGAGTGCCCAACACTTGCCCACACACCTGCTGCTTTGAGGGCCTTAATTAATGACACCAATACTGCTATTACCGTACCCACCTACTGGGCCAAAACTATCCGAGGAGTTAACCACCGACTCGCAAAGAATAATCTCGGTTGAAAATAATCAGAACTCTACCACATTTTCAGCGTTTCGCACATGCAACGTTCTAACATTATAACGATTATTTATCTATTTCAGGGTCAGGATGCACGTTACTCCTGCATCCGCAGACGACGTACCAGACAGTGGAAGGGTTCGGAGGCGCGGTGACCGACGCCGCCGGTATCAACTGGAGAAACCTGTCTGACCCGGTGCAGAAGGCCCTGATCGAGTAATTTATTTAGCTTTTGCTAGGTTTTTTTCCATCCCGACTTCAATTCCTTGGCCTATCTCGCAGAAATCGTGTATTTTTACGGGATACAAATAATATATTGACACTTAGCAATAGCTTCCTATCTGCAAAAGAATGTTAGAAATCAGATCAGTACCTACTTCCAGGAATAAATACAAAACAAAAATATAAAAAAGTCAAACCAGAAAAATACGTCTTACATAGGTAGTAACATATTTATAAAGTTTAGAGTGGCAATTTTCGTACTAATTTTCCCGCCCTGTATACCCCTATACTGTGGGTATTTAAAAAAAAACTAGAATTGCGAAAAAAAAACGATCAGCTCACCATATGGTAAACTGTTGGCGAGTTTGAATACCACCAGATAAGTATTTGAGGCAATTTAAGTAATGTGTTTGGTCTAATGAAATTCCTCTTGCTTTAACACATGGCTCAAACATTACGATTAAATCGTTCAGTAAATTGCTATTCTAGCGGTAGGTACTTATACATATTTTAAGATGAGCTGGCTTTGCTCATGTAAATGTCGAAATTATCCCACGGGACTTATTATCGGGACGAAAAGTATTTTATGCCTTATAATAAGGTTATGATCTACCCTTATTCTAAATGTTATCCAAAGCCAAAGCTGAGTGCCATTGCGCTCTGCATCCGATCCGAATTCAACATCCCAGTTATATCCGAATTGGAGATGTTCTGAATGTGGACGGTCGGAATTCGGATCGAGTGCGCATTTGTGCAACCCCTTCTACAAGTGGTACTCCGGCTCGACATTTCTCAGATTCGAATCAGCCCGTTTATTCTGTAAATATCTCACCGTGATTGAGATGGTGGAGTGAGCTTGAAGTCAACTGTAGTTTTACATTGATTTGATGAATTAACTTCTTGTCACTACACCTAAGTTTTCAAAATGAGATGTTTACAGAATCATACTGCTGGTGAAGTGCGTTAACGCTGTCACTGATGAATAAAATCTTAACTAAACTTAAATCCTCTCTCTACTTAAAAACTTGCTCTGCCCGACAGGGTCCAGAATTGTTTCTATTTTTTTTTATATTTACCACCTGTAATACGTACTTTATGGATAAACGATTTGAGATTTAAATCTTATTAGGTTTAGTGACTTTCCTGCATATTTTCACATTTACCTGTTTCCCTCGCATCCACAGCTCGTACTTCAGCGACACTGGACTGCAGTACAACATGATCCGCGTCCCCATCGGCGGCACGGACTTCTCCACGCACCCCTACGCTTACAACGACCTCCCTGTCAACGACGCCAAGCTGAGCAACTATTCGCTCACTTACGAAGACTTTAATTATAAGGTAACTATTGCTTCTGCCAGCGACTTCGCCCACTTGAAAGTTGAGTAAGCCCCAGGAGAACTTACTCCCAGGAGGAAAAGTGTCCTATTCCAAATCCGTTCGGCCGTACAGATATGATGAGATAACGAAGAGACAGCCAGAGTTACTTTCGCGTTATGGATATGTCACCACCCCTTAATTCCATATAATGTTAGGCAGATTGGCCTATTGTAAATCCACATTTCTCCAATTATGTACCGCAAGCTTTTTTGATTAAGCAGTCATAAATCCAAACTCCGAGCCGCTACTGAATTATTCCAGGTTATGATTCCGTAACCCAATCAATATTTGCACAACCCGAGAATGGAACCCAGGAGCATGAAGCGGCATTTATCCTTTTTTTGAAGTCGTTTAAAAATTTTCGACGACATCGCGGCAGACGCATGCAAAGAAGTCCGGACGAGCTTGATGCCTATGAATGGAATGGAAGAAAGAAAGGGCTCTGCTTGGGGATTTGCCCAGCAGTGTGACAGAACAGGCTGAAAACAAATAAATACATAATTCATTTAGATATCACCTAACTTTAGTGAACACAGGCAATATATTTTTTTGTACTTGGCTCTACCAGGTGTGTGGCGGGCTAGGTGGGATTCTACCTTTTGGAATTCCACTCCGCCCCCTTTCTTCAACCGCTTCAAAAAATAAAATAAACGTGAAAACTAGTTTTGTAGCTTACTCCTGGACAGATGCCAGGAAGGATACAGTTCCGGCTGACTTGAAAAGAAAAAAAAAAGCTATTCACTATTCAGAGCTGTATTTAAAAAAGTTTCTCCTCTTTTCTGCAGATCCCGATGATCAAGGCAGCCATGCAAACGTCGAGCTCGCAGATCCACGTGATAGCGTCGACCTGGTCGCCGCCTCCCTGGATGAAGAGCAACAACGCGTACACCGGCCACAGCCGGCTCAAGACGGAGTACTACCAGACTTACGCCGACTACCATCTCAAGTAAAATATTTTTGATTCGCTTATCTACGGCTTCGCTGTACTCGCAATCGTGTATTTTTCCAAGTTTAAACAAGCCTCTAAACTCGGCGGTTTCTTACCTTTTTAACAGTGGATGTATTATCTTCTTCCATCCTCGAGAGCTTCCTGGCGACATTGCAACAGCCTTTTATAGATTTTTTCTACACACGAGTATTAATGCTGTGCTATTGCAGAGCGTTGTCATCATCCTCATGAAAATATGAACTTGCTTACTGCTAACTCTTCAGCGTTATTTTATAAAACAGTCACAATCTGCTGTTCATTTTGGCAGCTGATAAATGCAACATATTCATTGCGTTATAGGTGGGTACTGCCCGTTGTAACGGAGCCTAATGTAACATGTTACAAAGCGAGCATTTGTGCAGTCTGTACGTGGAAACGAGCACGAACATGTTCGTATGTGTTTTGTTTTACATGGATTTTAGGACACGGCGGAACATAACATGCTCGCTGCGAATGTTACATTAAGGCCCGTAACACCGGTCAGTACCCAGCTTTATTGAGCAGAGACGATTTTTTCAAACATATTGAAGCCTTGAATTATGTTATTTTTTCCAATGGGATAAATTAAGCTACGTAACTGGTGTACCTACTAAAATATGTATATCCCTTTCTGCAGGTTTTTAGAAAAGTATACAGCTGAAGGCATCCCAATATGGGCCATTACCACTACTAATGAGCCTACCAGCGGACTGGTGGGATTTATTAATTCCATCAACAACCTTGGATGGACCTCAGGGAGCATGGTATGTTTCCACCTTAGTCTGCAGACAAAGTATAGTAAAGTACCCCAAGTTTTTAAGGATTTACACCAATTTCTTTTTTCAGGGCAGTTGGATAGTAAACAATTTGGGACCTACCATTAGGAATTCGACGTTTAAGGATATTAAAATAATAACAGGCGATGATCAGAGACTAACGTTACCTTACTGGGTGAATTTGGTGAGACACATTACATTGAAGAAATATTTACACGACATTTAGAACTAGATAATAATCAAGAGCGTTTACGGGTCACGGTACTTCATACAAACTTTCAAGTTCAAATTCTTGGAAATGAACAAACGGTAAAACCGTTTGTTTCGATTGATTGAAAATAGAAATTGAGACGCATATTTGAATACAATTGCACACAAGCCTCGTGTCCTAATTGGACTTACAAATACCAAAATAAGAGTAACTTACATTTTCTATATGTAAAAATCACTGGGAGCATTCAAAGATTGCATGAATTACCGTGAGTTGGTTGCAAATGTAATCAAAGTAACCGATGTTATTTTCCTTGACATACAGTTGATAGCAGAGCATCCCAAAGTTCTAGACTACATCGACGGCATAGCAGTACATTACTACACGGACTTTATCACTCCTGCTGCAGTACTCACAGAGGTGGCGAAGTCCTATCCAGAAAAGTTCATCATCGCTACAGAGGCTTGCGAAGGTAGACACTTTCTATAGTTAATTGGCTGATGGATGATCCATGACCCATGACCCATTGATCATCGTTGACTCAAGAGTTGATACCTGCAAACAGAGCTGGGCAAAATACATGCATTGCTTTAATTAAAATACTAATTACAAAATACTGTCAGGTGTTCGGTTAGGCTAGCCTTTTCGCTTACAATAGCTATTGAACGCTGTTTTCTGCAGAACGCACCCACCAATAAGATTGCTAAATGTATTTATGTTCAAATGTATTTTGAAGTCATAAGTATTTGAAATACTAACTACACAATACCTCAGCGTCATGTATTTCAAATACCAATATTACAAATTACATTTTAAGAAGTAATTGAAATAAAAACGTATTTGTATTTCAATTACGTATTTTAATTACAAGTAATTCAAATACTGCCTAACCCTGCCTGTAAATGGCCAGTGACACCTTTGTACATTCTTGAATATTTGAGGTATTCCAGATGCACAAACGTCCCATAAGCATGTCAATTTGAAATTGCATGTATTTGTACGCTATTTGGAGGTAGAAATAGGAAGTAGGTTCCGATTAACCGTATTTATCAGGTTCTGAGTCATGAGGCAATTTTGCTTTAAATATTTTCATGCAAAAAAAAATATACGGGTTACCGGAGGAATTTGGAAGTTACGACATTCAGCGGTCATGGACGATAGAATATCGAAAAGAATTCTGTCTTGTTGCGATCTTACCAGATATTTATTTAAGGGGTCATTGTACTCATACTCAGCATTATGAACAACTTTTACTATGGGAACCCCGAAATCGCGAAAAAAAATCAGGTGTTTATTCTGTTACAGGTTGTATAGGTAGACGAGATACATGTCACATCATAATTATTCCTTTTGTGACTTATTACGTTATTTTTATTCTAGGTACCATGTTGTTTGAAAAACATCATGTTGACCTAGGGTCGTGGACAAGAGCTAAGAAATACCTGATTGACATCATAGATGTAAGTATAAGCACGCTTGCTTTCTTCTCTTTTATCGACACGAAAAATAAACGCGGGTCAATAAATTTTCAGTTAGATGGCAATGCAGAGACTTGATAGCCCGAGATGCATCGTATTCGTCATTGACCACTCTTGGAGTCTTTTACCTGACTGCCCCAGAAGGAGGATAATGTTTTTTTAATTTACTGAGTATGAGCTCCTGGGGTCGGGTTCCCAAGACGGGTAGTATAGTGGTAATTGAGATTTTTATGCAAATTTCAAGAATTTATGGAAATTATTGGTACGAGTTAAATCCCGAAGGATTTGGGTCCGGTTGATGGCAATAGGCTTACCCTCTTTAACATTGAATGTAGATACTATACGGACACCTCTGACCGGTTAGTCAGAGGCGTCCGTGTACAGACGCGTCTGTACACGGACGCCTCTGAGACGTGACGTTATGTATTTTTGGCACAGCTGAATCATTATTATTATAACTAGCCTGAGCTGTACCACTGCTGGGCAAAGGCCTCCCTCCATCCCTTCCATTGTTCCCGGTTTCGTGCCATTTCTTGTAAATCCCCAAGGATAACATCCAAGTCGTCCCGCTGAATGATAATGAATTATTTTTTTACTTCGTACACGCATATCCCGTTTTTTCTCGTTCCCGTAGGAATTTCGGGAAATCCTAGATGCCAAATTTCAGCTTTCTACAAGCAGTAGTTTCGGCTGTGCGTTGTCTGTCACTCAATCAGTCAGTAAAGGAAGAATTTTATATAATTATATTGTTTGTTCTTACAGGACATCAACCACGGTGTAGTAGGATGGATAGACTGGAACATGTGTTTAAACGTCCAAGGAGGTCCAACATATATTAAGAACTTCGCAGACTCTCCCATCATAGTGGTCCCTGAGAAGGACGCGTTCGTCAAGCAGCCAATGTTCTACGCCATGGGACACTTCTCCAAGTTCGTGCCTCGGGGGTCACGCAGGATAAGTGTCACGCACAAGTATGGGTGTAGAAATTCTGTGTGGAACGTCGCTTTTATTACGCCCAAAGGCTCTGTCGTAGTTGTGCTGTATAATGAGTAAGTACCTTTTATCTGATTTATTAATATTGCACGATGAACAGCAAAATATTATTGCTCTGTGTATTTGGATATTACTTGAGGTGTTACCTAGTGTTATTGAAAGCAAGTACTAGCTTCAATTGAAAAACTTTGAAGGCGAGACGCGACGCACGAGCAAGGTGCTGCTAGTTTATTCTGTTAAAGTCTATGGGACAACTTACATAGGTGAAGCGAGAGTGAAAGAAACTGTCACTTCTCATGAACCTATAAATTGTCAGCTCACTTCACCAAATTTTTCAGAGAGAGATATTTACAGAATTGCATTGCAAATGGTTGTTATAATTTGTGCGTATTCTCAAATACACAGACACATTATAACACACAAAAAGTCGAAGTGACGAACTTTTTGTGTGTTGCTGCATCGTTTAGGTGGGTTCTCTAACCATCCACCTTTGATTGGTCAGGGAAATAAAATGTGGTAGTTCCTGCTTGACGGGCCTCAGCCAAACTAGGTTATCGGTCGATTGGGCAAAGTTTGCCTCTTGCCCTCCACCACTGCTTTCCTTAGATCATGACCAGCCTTGACCAATTACTGCAATATTTTAAAAGACCCCTTGTCGTAGAGTTTGCTTTGAAACGTGCCGTTGTTATGTGTACCGGGTACCCATGCCTTAGTAACTTATTGTTTTCTTTCCACAGTGGTAGAGCAACCAACGTGAACATTCAATTAGGCGGCAACCAAGCACTGGTTGAGATGGAAGCCAGCTCCGTCGCCACTGTTGAGATGATGAGTTATTAGAGACTCATCTTTTAATGTTTTTGACCTTGGTGCAAGGATAATAGTGTCATGATGTACATAAAGGTGTTATCTAATGCAAGAATTTTATTTTTAAATTATTAAATTTCGTTTTGAAATGAATATAATTATTTTAAAAAGTTGTATTGTGTGTTATTTTATTTCTTCTGATTCTTTTTAGACACAAGGAAAATATTTTGGAATTTGAGCCCATCAAGTTTTTTTTTTAATTTACTGGTTTGTACGTGTACTTTAGACAACAATCTGAAGTCCATAAAATCTTAATGGGTGCCAAAAAATACCGGAAAGCCCCATGTATGCTCAATTATTAATTTATTCATCTCCTTGTAAGAAATCATTCGCTGTTGAATAATAATTATAATAGGTTTATTATTCAACCAGGCCTGCGTGGACCATAATATACATATAATTATATAAAGGTCTACATAGACCATAAGAGAATGAAATACTGTCTGTCAGTGTTCACAAATCATTCAGCATTTTATTTGACTAACGCCGGAATAAGTACGAGTTCAAAGTGCGACTATTTAAACGCTGTTACAGCAGTTTACTAAAATTACTGCANAAAATAAGTACGAGTTCAAAGTGCGACTATTTAAACGCTGTTACAGCAGTTTACTAAAATTACTGCAAATAATTTTTCACGTGGTTAATTTTTCAAGTGCCTTATTGTGATGCGCAGTCAATATTTTTGCTGAGACATCAACATCACATGCTGTTCAAACTTTGGGTTATTTTAAAAATAAAAAACTTTGTAAAATGTTTGTTTTTTGTAAAATACTCATCTCTGTCATCTATGACCTAGACTAGAGTCAAGAGCAAACCCATATTAAATAAAAAAAATAAAATAAAAAAAATACTGGTATTCAGCTGAATCCGGTTTGACTGGAAGCCAACCCCAATATAATTGGGAAAAGGCTAGGCAGATGATTTTATTTTAGATTTCTGAAATAGGGAAGGAGTTCTGTATGGTGTCGGACGTAACAGAATAGCACCATCCCATCACTTCCTGTGGGTGTCGTGAGAGGCGACTAAGGGACTCACCAGAGAATGGGCAACAGCATTCTCTGTGGTTCTGTGCATTGCAACAGCTGCACTGCGGTTGCCAACCCGCCTTCCATGCGTGGCGATTATGGCAAACGCCCCCTTGGGGGAGGCCTATGTCCAGCAGTGGACGACTTTCGGCTGATGATGACGAAGGATTTACTTGGCTTGAAAAAAAAACATAGACAAAGACATCGTGGTTTACACGAACATCTATTCAATCAGTCCTTTTTAAGGTTCCGTAGTCAAAAAGGAACCCTTATGGTTTCACCTTGTCCGTCTGTTCGTCCGCAGTTTAGCTCAGAAATGCTTAAAGCTTGAAAGTTGGAATTCGGTATGAGTATGTATACACATATTTAAGTTCTAATTTTCGTAAGAGTCAAAGTGTCCCCCTCTGCCGGCTAAACGGTTGTTTTTGGAGATGTGAAAAACTTCATGGTAGTAGCATATTATAATGAATTTAAAAGGAAAACTATTACAGCTAAGTAGGCTTTACAAACTAAGGAGTCGGTCGATTGATCGACTATTAATAATAATAATAATTTATTTGCAATAAAAAGGTGTACATTTGAACAACATTAGGTTACAAATAAACAGATGGAGACGTTATACATTAATATGTTTGGAGACTCTAGCACCCTTGCTAAATTGACAAGACAACTTGTATTAAAGGTGCTAGGCCCAACCCTTTCATGGGTGCCTTAAAAAGAAAATTTGTCTACTTACAAGAACTTTTTAATTTTTTCAGCAGGTAGATGGACAGACAAATAAATCATTTAGCAAAACAAGGAAACACAGATAAAATAAAAAGTGTTAAAAAGGATAGATGTAGAGTGTGGGGGTGTGTGTGAGTGGGTGTGTGCGTGTTTGTGTGTGATAGTGCGCTGTGTAGATTTTACCTAGTTGATTAAGTCGACAATAAGAGCTATGTTGTTATAGTTGAGAGTCTGGAGCCAAGTAGATAGTTTCTTTTTAAGAGATACATTTNTGAGTGGGTGTGTGCGTGTTTATGTGTGATAGTGCGCTGTGTAGATTTTACCTAGTTGATTAAGTCGACAATAAGAGCTATGTTGTTATAGTTGAGAGTCTGGAGCCAAGTAGATAGTTTCTTTTTAAGAGATACATTTGGAAGTGAGTGGAAGTTTAATATTTTATTATACAGATGGGGGCCTTGAAAGCAGGGAAACCTTCTTGTAACAGAGTAATGTGAACGGTACGGTTGGCCTATTTTGTCTTTGCGTCTTGTGGTGATTACCTCGTAGGGAGTTATATGGTGCTGAAGTAGTACAGTGTTAAGCACAAACAATTGCCTGACTGTAAGGACTTTGCAGTTCTTATATAATTCCTCAGTTGAAAAAAGGATAGGTCGAAAGGTTCTGACCTTTCCAGCTTTAAGAGTAAGGTTTTGGGAGCACCACCCCAGGTGCATACACAATAATTTAGGAGAGACTGACAGAAAGCGAAGTATGTACATCTCATAATTTGAGGTTCTGCAACGTGGCGAAGTGTTTTAAAGGCAAAAATAAGTTTCCTGACTCTTTTTGTTAGAGTCCCTATATGAGCTGCAAAACTCAGGCCGTTATCAACTGTCACTCCGAGATATTTTATAGCCCTACATCGCTCTAGTTTAGGGCAGGTACAAACTACCGCACCCGGCAGTAAACACGAGTGTGCTGTTAAAGTTTGCGTGTTAGGTTGTGTGGAGTTTCGCATAGAGAAAGTAAGGATTTTGGTTTTGTCAGTGTTTAGAGTGAGGGCATGTGTCTTAAGCCACTGCATTACAGTATTGAGTCCTTTTTGTGCTGAGTTAAAGGTGTCGTGCCAAGAATCGCCGGAAAAAGTAAGGACGGTGTCGTCGGCGAACGTTATTACATTTCCGTCTCTCAGTTTTATGTTACAGAGCTCTATTGTCGACCAACATATAAAATGTACTTGGAGAAGGAAAATTTCGTACAAATTCCATTGAAAATTAGTTACATTAAGTTGTTAGTTACGTAAAAAAGGTGGTCAAAGAATCAAACAAAAAGTACCATTCTAAGTCGGCAATCTTATTGTGACGTGCATTACGGAACCCTACACTGGGCGTGCCTCGCACGCACTTGGCCGATTTTTCTATTATGTCATTCCACACATCTCCATTCATACATCTGTATTTGGCCGTCCTCTGCCTCTCCACTTATCACTCTTCCGGTTATTTGCCTCAAGCAACTAACAATTATCTTTAATCCTGAACTGAAATAATTGGAATTTATGGCTGCATCAATAGAGGAAGAAAAAAAAATTGTCCGAGGTTCAAGGCCATCGTCTCCCATTATCCGTTGTATTAGGTACGTGGAGTACACAGTAGGTAGATAGAACGTGCGTGATACAGGATGGCGTTGTTAAGCCGGTGAGTCGATGTCGAGCTACGTCAATAACAAATCTTGTTCAGCTAATAGGTACTACGTACGTGATTGTTTACTGGGGTGACTAATTCTCTGACTGAGTTAAAGAATATTGTATTAATGTTAACAATTATTTGAAAATGTTTGTCAGAAGTTTGCTTGGAAATAATTCATGTTTACTTGAACACTTAAATTTTCCGTAGTTCCGTACCTAAGCTATGTCTTCAGTAAGATAGGTAAAGGTAGCAAGCAACTCTTAATAAATCAGTAGGTACTGAGCCTTCAAGGCAAAGCAACTACGCTTCTCCTAGACAGAGGTGTCGGTAATGGAAGTACAAGGAGGCCTTGGGGGTAGTCCGGTAATCATTTGCATCCCGATGGTTGTAATATCAAATTGAATACAGGTAAATCAACCAGTAAAAGATCGCAGTCAAGAACTAAATGCGATAAGTAATACGTAAGTATGAAACAAAAGAAATGAGGGCCTCATCGATTGCGGGATTGTTCGAAAGGGTTACCGCGGCCCTGGAACGCATAGGGCATTTAATTTTGAGTTTTAGGATACTCCCTCCCTCTCCGCTCTAAGCGGGAGGAGTCATTTAATGAATAGCCATCTACACAAAAAAAAAACCGGCCAAGAGCAAGTTGGACTCTCACACGAAGGGTTCCGTACCATAAACCGAAAAAAACACGTTTCTTGTATGGAAGCCCCTTAAATATTTATTTTTTTCTGATTTTTAATATTTGTTGCTATAGCGGCAACAGAAATACATCATCAGACGGGCAGACAAACAGACGGACGGACAGCGGAGTCTTAGTAATAGGGTCCCGTTTTACCCTGTGAGTACGGAACTCTAAAAAGAGTCTTCATCGAAACTAGATCGATCTTCTCTACGGTTTATATTCGCAAGCTTCTCATCAATTTTACTTAAAATGGAAACAATAGACTCGAGTTCACACATTTCTCCTATTTCGTGGCCGTCTGCGATGACATATTTTGTTATGACTACGTAAATACCTACTTACTTCCTTTAAGTCGTGTATTCATAGCTGAGTCATCGGGTCAGGCTCAGACATTGTGGCTCGACTGACTGGTCGCCCTTCTAACTATGGCCACAGAATATATAATAGTACTACGTCTATGGCTTCGGTGACTCACGCAGTAAACTACGACTATTATTATATTACCACTAATAAAACAAGCCCCGATGTCCCGACAAACTGTCTCATGTGCGTAAGCCATTATGTTTATTACTAACCAACGTAGGTACTTTCGTTTTATTTAATACTAGCACTTCGCCCGCGACTTCGTCCGCGCGGATTTAGTAGGTACTCCACAAACTTCAACGCCCCCTCAAACCCTTTTTAAAGGTAAGTTTTGGAAAATTAAGCACTACGATATCCATTCAACGGTCTCAGGATCAGCCTACTATCCACCCAGTTCACCCCGTTNAGTTTTATGTTACAGAGCTCTATTGTCGACCAACATATAAAATGTACTTGGAGAAGGAAAATTTCGTACAAATTCCATTGAAAATTAGTTACATTAAGTTGTTAGTTACGTAAAAAAGGTGGTCAAAGAATCAAACAAAAAGTACCATTCTAAGTCGGCAATCTTATTGTGACGTGCATTACGGAACCCTACACTGGGCGTGCCTCGCACGCACTTGGCCGATTTTTCTATTATGTCATTCCACACATCTCCATTCATACATCTGTATTTGGCCGTCCTCTGCCTCTCCACTTATCACTCTTCCGGTTATTTGCCTCAAGCAACTAACAATTATCTTTAATCCTGAACTGAAATAATTGGAATTTATGGCTGCATCAATAGAGGAAGAAAAAAAAATTGTCCGAGGTTCAAGGCCATCGTCTCCCATTATCCGTTGTATTAGGTACGTGGAGTACACAGTAGGTAGATAGAACGTGCGTGATACAGGATGGCGTTGTTAAGCCGGTGAGTCGATGTCGAGCTACGTCAATAACAAATCTTGTTCAGCTAATAGGTACTACGTACGTGATTGTTTACTGGGGTGACTAATTCTCGGACTGAGTTAAAGAATATTGTATTAATGTTAACAATTATTAGAAAATGTTTGTCAGAAGTTTGCTTGGAAACAATTCATGTTTACTTGAACACTTTTAAATTTTCCGTAGTTCCGTACCTAAGCTATGTCTTCAGTGAGATAGGTAAAGGTAGCAAGCAACTCTTAATAAATCAGTAGGTACTGAGCCTTCAAGGCAAAGCAACTACCTACGCTTCTCCTAGACAGAGGTGTCGGTAATGGTAAGTACAAGGAGGCCTTGGGGGTAGTCCGGTAATCATTTGCATCCCGATGGTTGTAATATCAAATTGAATACAGGTAAATCAACCAGTACAAGATCGCAGTCAAGAACTAAATGCGATAAGTAATACGTAAGTATGACACAAAAGGAATGAGGGCCTCATCGATTGCGGGATTGTTCGAAAGGGTTACCGCGGCCCAGGAACGCAAAGGGCATTTAATTTTGGGTTTTAGGATACTCCCTCCCTCTCCGCTCTGAGCGGGAGGAGTCATTTAATGAATTCCCATCTACAAAAATAAAACCGGCCAATTGGGAGTCGGACTCTCACACGAAGGGTTCCGTACCATAAACAGAAAAAAAAACACGTTTTTTGTATGGGGCTGCCATACACAAAACGTGTTTTTTTGGTCCTTAAATATTTATTTTATTCTGTTTTTTAGTATTTGTTGTTTTAGCGGCAACAGAAATACATTATCTGTGAAAATTTCAACTGTCTAACTATCTCGGTTCATGAGATACAGCCTGGTGACAGACGGACAGATAGAAAGACGGACAGACAGTGGAGTCTTAGTAATAGGGTCCCGTTTTAGGTACGGAACCCTAAAAAGGGTCGAATCGTCATCGAAACTAGATCGACCTTCTCTTAGGTTCGTATTCGCAAGCTTCTCATTACTTTTGTTTAAAATGGAAACAATGAAACTCTCGTCTGCTATGACATATTTTGTTATGACTACGTAAATAAGTACCTACTTACTTACTTTAAGTCGTGTATTCATAGCTGAGTCATCGGGTCAGGCTCAGACATCGTGGCTCGACTGACTGGTCGCCCTACTAACTATGGCTTCGGTGACTCACGCAGTAAACTACGACTATTATTATATTACCACTAATAAAACAAGTCCCGATGTCCCGACAAACTGTCTCATGTGCGTAAGCCATTATGTTTATTACTAACCAACGTAGGTACTATTTTATTTAATATTTCTTACAGTAACTCCAGGAGTTCTTGGCGAAATAATAACAGCCCCTCGGGTCGATCTTCTAAGTTAAGCAACGCTNACAGTTACTCCAGGAGTTCTTGGCGAAATAATAACAGCCCCTCGGGTCGATCTTCTAAGTTAAGCAACGCTTGCCGAGGTCGGTCCGTTTGTGGCGAGTAGGCAAGTTAACTCGCACAATAGAACGCAGCCCCAAAAATCACGTCGGGGTCACCAATGCGTATAGTGTTCATACATCGCACACGCGTTGATGCCACTTCACGTTGATAGGTGACCATCTCGGTGTGAGATCCGAGATTCCTCCGTGCCACGGCAAACACGTTAAGCTGTTAGACCAGGCTATCATTTGTATCATATCATTGACAGTCGTTACGAATAGTCAGAAGCCAGGAATCTGACACCAGTCTTTTCAAAGGTTATCGTGTTATCATGTTAAAATATTGGTACTAAGCTACATCCAGTTAGACACGACGCCGACCCCGATAAAGTTGAGAAAACTCTAGGCAAATTGATTTCTGTATAGCTACTGCTTAAAAATGAAANATTTTCAAAGGTTATCGTGTTATCATGTTAAAATATTGGTACTAAGCTACATCCAGTTAGACACGACGCGACGCCGACCCCGACCCCGATAAAGTTGAGAAAACTCTAGGCAAATTGATTTCTGTATAACAACTGCTTAAAAATGAAATACCATTCCCCAACATTAAAGATTACGTCTATTTTCTGCAGTTTTTCTTTATATTCATCAGCAACAAGTTTGACTGGGCCCAAACACTGAAGGGAACAGGCTAGGCACATGATGGTGATATATTCTGAAGAAACAGAAAGTACCCTTAAGTAAACCATTTTACAAACTTTTGAACTGATGACTTTTTATGGGAGGGTAAACCGCTTCGTAACGTAACGCGTTACGGCGCCAGTCTGTCGGCTTCCCTTTCTCTCACGCATACGGTAGCGGTAGGCAGGCTCTTCCTCTCTCACTCTAACCCACAGCGCTAGTCGTATTTCGGACAGACGCTTCCCATATTAAATAGTCCAACTTAGATTAGTTTAAGTTATCACTTCTGTCGGGCGTCCCGAGACGCACACGTTTGTATTGAAAGCAACCGCATTCGCATGCAAGTTTTATTGCATTGCGGGCGTGCTTATATAACCAAAAGGTGGAAAGGTAGCCTAAACGTGTTAGGTACTACACTAGGGAATCGATCGATCGTCGATCGATTGGTGTGGTATCTTTGGCTGATCGAAGAAAGAAGTAAAAACTATCGATTGACGTCGACTAATTCATTCTACCATCGAGCAATGGCATCGATCGACGATCAATCGATTGTTGTAGTAACACCCTTAGAAATGGCAAAGACAATAAGCAGTGATCGGATAATTGGGCGCTTATATACCTAAACTTCTTTCCGTGAAAGAATGATATGGACATTCCTTTCTGAATAAATAGGTAATCCCGGGTTCCCGGGATTAAACAATAAATGGAGCTACACATAAAATTACAATTGTTTCAATTCCCTAAGTAGTCAAGGCTGCTGGCCTGTTACTAAACCAGTTCTCATAAAACGTTCATTCTAATTTAAAAGTTCCATTAGAATCGGCTTTTTAAATAAAAAAAAAAATACAATGAGAGTTCACAACGACTTCTAAATATATTTTGTATGCGATTTTTAGCAATCTCAGGAATTTCGAACGATTCCGGGATCCAGGATTCTGAAGAGCATGTCCGTATTATACTTTCGTGGGAATAAAAGTGAAGTTTAGTGTTGAAGTTGTGAAGGCTGCCGGTGCTAATGTTCATTGATGAAAAGTCTGAACAGCTTCAACAAATAGACGAAGTAAGATCATGTGTAGGATGTCAGATCTATCGCACTTCTTGCTATATGATAAACTAGCATCTGCCCGCGACTTCTTTTGCGTGGACTTTAGATCAGTATAAAAAGAATTATACGTGTTAATTCAGGATGTGTGCCAAATGCCGTCTAAACCTGTTCAGAACTTGAAAGAAAGAGCAACAAACTTCCATCCGTCCTCAAAAACTTTCACATTAAGTTATGTACTGAGTAGGATTTATGTTTATGATCCACAAAGGGAGAGGCCTAACAACAGTAAACATATTTCATGGATGAAATTATGATAAGACCTAACAAAAGTAGACAAAAAAAGAAAGAAAATCAGAAGGGATAATGATACCTAATTGGTGAAGTAAAAACAAAATAAACCAGTTTGGGATGTCAACAGGAAAACTATTAATGATTTCTTACTAACGGGCAAACAAAATAAAATAAATTATTAATATAAGTATGTAATTGATCGTTTTTCCTTATTGTTATGAACTTATGATAGAGTTCATCGAAGTTGCTGTGTTAGTTGTTAAATATAATATATTTTAATTTCGTGTTGTAGTTTTTGAGCCTACATTATGTTATCTTAACCATGGAAGTGCTTATGACACATCGCCTTTGTTCTCCCTAAGTGATTCACTTACAAAGTGTCAGACTTCCTAGTAATAGACAATATTAATTACATTTCATTAATTTACCTAAACAATCACGAAAACCATGGAGTATGGAGTCGTACTTTGTATAAAATATAGAGCGTTATCATCTTGCCGATTACGGTGTAAGAAGGATTTGGACGAAGGTTATCTCTATCTGTCTGTTTCTGATAGCTTACCAAGAACAAATAGGGAAAATTAAATATACGTTCTTAACATAAATCAGAGTGAACTGTCAAAAAATAGGTAAAAAAGGTTATCATGAAAGCACACAGTTGTTGATTAACGAATAGACCTAATAACTCAGAAAATCATAACAAACAATGCTGATGCGATGAGAGTGACGCCTCTAAATGTGTCAGTACAAGATCGTGATGAGATCAAAGGATAAGCCACCAGCTTCAAGATCTCACAATGCTGTTCAAGATGTAGATGTAGGTAGATACAGTAACTATCAGGGTTGCAGAAATATTCCAAAGAGTTACTGCGGCCCTGGAACGCAAAGGAGCACGGGTGGTTAAGTGGTTTTAGTTCGTAAAAGTCTGTTACTCCCTCCCGCTCCGCCCAGCAGAAGTCATTTGATCCCATTCAAAAAATAAAATAAAAATACAGGAGATAACAGAAAGATAAAAGCAAAATACAAACATTGATGATGCGATGAGACTGATATCTCTAAATTTGTCTGTACAAAATCGCACTCAAGATCATCGCATTTATAAGATTCTAGCACCCAATCAGCCTCAAGTTCTAATAATAGCTAGTGGTGAGTCCAACGATCTTTAAGATGAAGTAGTAGGTACAGTAGCAATTATATTTAAGCAAGATATCAGTGATAAAGTGTGCACAGTTGTCGAATACATTACTGTAGGAGATAACAGAAAATTAGAACAAAATACAATCATTGATGATACGCGATTGTAGTGACGAGATTCCGTTTATTACACTTTACAGATGTTTACTATCAATGTTAACACCGGAAACCATTCAAATTCAATTGACTATGACCGTAACACAACGGTTTAACAACATCGTCATCAGCTTATAGATACCAAATTGGGATAAGGGCAGGAAGATATTAATCATTAAAGTCAGCCTGTAGCAAAATACTGTTGGACATCAGAAATGGACAGGCTTCATCCAATATGAGCAAACATACCAGATTCTCCTTTTGCAATGTATTTTAATGTCTTGTTTACCTATTGTTTACCTTGTCTTTTTCCAACTATTTCGGGGTCCTTTTCAAGTCTAGGAGGATGTAGCGACTGCCTATCAGATCACATAGGCAGTCGCTCTTTTTCGAGTAAACAACACATTTGTTTGTATTCTTTTTGATACACATTCTTCGTGACTGATAATAACAGCATTGTGTTTGTAGAAATCGTATCCAAAATATTATGAAAAACGATGACTCATGCGGGCTATAATAAGTTTCTCAAATCCAAACTATTTATGTCTTGCTTACCAAACGCTTCTCTTTTATTTCCCCTTACTACTTATCAGCTGTTACGAATTCGTGAGTTTTATGAATGAAAACGTTAGATGAACAACACTTCTCGGAATCTTGCGCATTGCCAGCGTTGAAAGGTCAAAGGAGCCCGTTGGTTTATAACGACTACTCTGCGATACTCTGACCAGTTTACGGCGAGACGCCGAAGAGTGATCACGTACCCACTTACTCAACTTAATTTACAAAATGTACAGTTTATCGGCACTAGGAGTGTTGCTAGCGATATGTGGGGGTGCTTTCAGTCACTCTTACCACCTGGGCAGTTGTCCCCTCGTCCAGCCCATGCCTGACTTCGAAATGAACGGGGTATGTAGAAATTTATTTTTGTTCTTATTTTACTTTATTGTACCGGGATCAAAGGGACCAGGGTTCAGGGTCATGTTCGTGAGATTAAAACTGAGTGCGTGTGCAACTGGTAAGACTGGAGTGTTTGGGATAAAGTTAAAGAGCATCTATTTATTATACACGTGAAAGTGTATGTTTGGATGTTTGTTAAGCAATCACGCCTCAACGGCTGAACTGGATGAACTTTGGAACAAAAGAATCCAGCGATTGCCTGGATCAGATGAGCAATTCTCGTACTTTAAAGGAGCATTAGCATCGCAGTCGCAAACTGTCGAAAACCTCTAATTTTCCTACATTTTGGCACTGATTGTCGCCAGCGCATTGTTTAAGCAGCGCCGAGACGATCAATGCCAATTGTCAATATGCTAAGTTATTGACAATTGCAATTGAAGTGCTGCAGTTTTCAATGTGGTTTGTTTTTGGCATTGGAACAGTGAAATAAATTCCCGGTCCTCGTTATTGCGTGGGGTAGCTATGTTTGCTTTCACTGCTGTCAGACGCGTGACTGACGGAAACTATTGTCAATGACTCAGTGAAGCGATCAATGGCAGCTCCAATGGCTCCTGTCAATGAGGATTAATCAAATTTTTATCAATTGCTTTCAATCACGTACCTAACTGCGATTGACTATGATATGATACTTGTAAACAATCAATGGCAATTCAAAATAACGTAAAATTGACAATTGCCATTGATCGTCTCGCCCCCGCTTTAGATCTTATTGCGACTTGAATTTGAACGCTTTTTTGGTAATCTAATAGGTATATTGCTTTCACACGGCTGAACATAATCAAGTAGAAGGAACGTTTTGTTCTTAAAAACAATTAGTTATAGTTTAACGGTCGCATAGCGGCCAAGCATGCAGATGTTAATTAGTATGTAAATTACTTTCTTCTTCCAAGAATAGGTACCTACCAACAGTAGTATGTGGAGATTAATAATATACCCATCTAGGTAGCTTACGTATGTAGTTGACGTAACGTTAAGCAGATAACAGATCGTGGAACGTGTGATGTACAACATTTCTGTGCTTTTATCATGTTAATGAGTTTTGTATGCTCTGGTTAACATGAACTTGTGTTAATTGATGGTACGGGTGATGATTTGGCCCTGTGAGAATGTCACAGCTGGGTACCTACCTTATCTCTTTCCTCCTCTTTTAGGTTTACAGGCATGATGTTTTGTTATTAATACAGAGGATGATTTGTTATGGTCTCCATCCCAAATATATGAATTCTTTGATCATATTATACGTATTAGCATCAACTAACTTGAATGTAGGTATTGTGTGCTCAAGTTTGAATACAAACAATTGTATTAATTTACAATAACGACTGTAATCGGCTTGCAAAAATTGGTGTTTCAAGGACATTTAGTATGCTAGGGGTTTTTCATGTTATCAACATAAAAAAGAATAAATTGATTTTCGCCAAACGCCATACGTAACCAAAACGGTTATCAATCACACTATAATACAGGTCTCCGAATGTAATTGCGGTACATAAACGTACGTAATAAATAAGTATTGGTACACATATACCCAGACCTTTAACATGAAACCATACAAATAAATTATATAATGAGACAATCGAACCCGCGACAAGCGCTCGACTAATCCACTTAGCCACTGCGCCAAGAGAGTTTTCTAATGTTGATCTAATTATTCGTTTAAATTTTGTTTTTCAAATAAAATATTTTCCTATAAATATGCGGAAATATTACACTAAAGTTCCTATTTAATTTTAAATGTTTGTAATAATCATTTGGAAACGTGGCAAAAAATATAATTGATGGAGTAATAAGGAACACAGTAGAAACACCTTGAAACGAAATGATAGAATCAGTTAATGTGTTCCATGATTCTACTTACCTACGCAGGTTTTAACAAATAAATCATACATCATTTTTGTTGTATTGTTCATTAATTTGTTTAACTAAATTATTGACATTTTATTTTTTTATTATTTTTGGTTTTACTCATTGATATTTTAAATTAATTACCGTCAATTTTAACAACTAACGTAGTATTAAGTGCTACTAACACTTACTTACTGTGGACCAAAAGTTGTCTTTTACGAATAGCATATATTTTTATTGTTGACTAAGCTGTGCTCTCGAGGATTGATCCAATATGAAACGTATTTGTGTAGAATGGGACGGATATTATGTCAATGAGATGAGTAGGCCACTAAATTGGGATGCGGGCCATGATGTTTACTATATCGGGCAGGCATGAGTAGTTTCAATAGGTTAGGTAATGCTACATTTATAAAAGTCTATCGTAGATCTATCTTATAAAATAGATAGGTCTGCATCATGGTCTGGCATCGATCACTAGCGTCACATTTTTTTTTTCTTGTACACTGTTTCTAACGCAATTTCTTCCAGAAGACCTGCGAAAGGGGAAATTAAAAGAAATGTAGACAATAGTGTGTCCAAACAAGAGAAGAAGAGTTTGTGAAGCCTTAAACTAAAGAAATAAATAAAATACGAAAATATACTTTTAAAATACTAGCGGAGGTCACGCGGTTTCACCCGCGTAGTTCCCGTTCCCGTGGGAGTGCGGGCATAAAATATATAACTGCCTATATTACTCGCTGATAATGTAGCTATCTTTTCTAACTTTCCTACAATTGCCTATGTTAGGTATATGTATAGGTATCGTACCTAAGTATAAAAGACAAAATGTAAATATGTTATTCCGATTTATCAGCCACACACAGACAGCTATCGTATGTCCTCAACTCCTCACACAATGCGGTGTCTTATTCTACAAACATAAGCATTTGACCCGGCTTCTGTAACTTCCGATAACACTCGGTGACTCACAACGAGAGTCTCAGTTTCGTCAACAATCTTGTTCTCAATTATCTTACCCACTTTCGTTTCACATTACTAAGATTGTTAAAAGTATGCAGAATGCGGTGTCAGTCATAATTTAAGTCGTTTGAATAATTTGTCTTGATGACGTAGGTAAAGCGGGTTCCTATCTAGTGAAATGGGGTTTATTTTCGAGAAAAAGTGAGGCTGATATAACATAATATGGCAGTAATGCTTTAGTTTAAGGCTTCACATACNCAGTCATAATTTAAGTCGTTTGAATAATTTGTCTTGATGACGTAGGTAAAGCGGGTTCCTATCTAGTGAAATGGGGTTTATTTTCGAGCAAAAGTGAGGCTGATATAACATAATATGGCAGTAATGCTTTAGTTTAAGGCTTCACATACCCTTTTCTTGTTCTGTTTGCACACTATTGATTTTCATTTTCATATTGCGCAGGTCTGCTGGAAGAAATTTCTTAATAAATAAGCAGTAGGTACCTTTGTACTAATAATTATGATGTTTTATCTGTATGTAGGTACTGTTTCTCTGTATGTAGGTACATGAATTGTAAAATAAATAAATAATATCACGTCTTTCTTATTCACCGAAGGGTAAGGCAGCGACCACTTGGTGGTCTAGTAAGCGAGGTTGAATGTGAAAGAAATACCTATATGTTTTAAGAATATGAGCGTGGAAAGTGACTGGATTATGTAACGTATGACTGAATTCAATCTGTGTGTTACCTGTTACTGGAACAATTGCTCACAAAACTCTATTGTTCTTGATCTGCATGTAGTTTATGTGTGCAACTACATAGTTTCCTTGCGTATTCTTTTATTCTTTTATATGTAGATACCTATCTTGCCACGTGCTATTAGCGCTGACTTCACATAATTTTGGCGAGTGTTTAAAAAAAGGCAATTGATCTACCTACTTACTATCACACTTCGCCTATAGTTATCTACATCTATAGTTATCGGCATCAATTTTTAAAGAAAAATCTGGCTTACTAATTAATGGCTAACTTGTCTTTAAAACATGACATGAGTTAATCATCAATTCATCATCTAGGTACATAGAGATAAGACAGATGTCTATTATCATTTAGCTCATGCAGTCCGCACGAGAACTATTTTGGTACAAATCCTCGAATATAAAACCAACACAAATAAAATAAAATAGAATATAACAACAATGATTAGAGATCGATATCTCGTCTCTGATAACCAACAGATAAATGTCAGACTGAATCATTCCACTGTTGGGCAAGGGCCCCATGACATACGACTTTGATCCAGGGCTAGTGTCGACCATTGGTTGTTAATTTAGCCTGGCAACAAAAATCTCATAAGATATTCCTCTAATCAACAGCTCCTGGGCGTCTGGTACGTGATACAGAAGACGTCGACGGCCTCGCACTGCATGACATACAACTTCACCAAGACCGAGGAACCAGGCACTTATGAGCTGGAGCAGATGTCGCAGCACTTCATCCTGGGACTTACACCTCTGAAGCATGACTACAGGTACGCTGTTTATCTACGTTAATGTATGCTGTATTCATAGATATTATAGTTAGATCTTATTCATTGGTAGCTAAGCCGTACTGGGCAAAATATTTTATATAGCGAGCAGCAACCTTCTCCACTCCCTCATAGACATTAAGAAAGCTCAGAGGCCTGGAACTAATCCCAGGATTAGTCAACCAGAATGGACCAAATAATTATACTTAATCATCAGCTTTTAGCGCCATAGGATCTGGTGCTTACCAATAGTATACTATAGTGTTTTAATTATTACTTAAGATCGTTATTTGAACATATTTTCTGTTGAATGGAACAGATTTTAAAACCTTACTTTTATTTTTTTACAGGTATACTGGAATACTGACAGTTCCAGACCCAGCTGTCCCCGCAAGAATGAAAGTCAGATTCCCTCTGAGTAAGTATTTCGACAACTAACATAATATAACAACTGTTTTGCAGAAGTTTAATTAGTGTAGGTACATCCACATATCAACCGTTAAGCCCCCATCAGCCCCATGTAGGTAATGGCAGGAAAACCTATAGCCATTAAACGGGCTCAAATCTAGACTCCGGGCTGCCACTGATAAAGTCCAAAGGGAAAATCCAAATAAGTATTTCGAAAAAAAAACAGATAAGAAAAAAAAGCTCGAGTTATCCGATGAAAGGAATATTAATGTGGATGTGTGTGGCTAGATACTTATAGGCCTTACCAAAGGGGAACCCTGACTAATCCAAATAATCTAATTTTCCAGGCGTAGCTGGTTCAGCAAGTTACACAGTCGTAATGACTGACTACACCTCGCACGCCGTTATCTTCACCTGTCAGAAGCTGGCGTTTGCGCACCGCAGATCTGCTACCATTCTCTCCAGGACCAAGGAGCTCGACAAGATGTACATTGACAAGGTAAGTTTTCAATCTCTTCTAAGTAAATTGATTCTTTTCCCGAACCACCTCGAACTAGCCCCCGTAGTAAGCGACTAGGTCGTCTCGCCATCTCTTCCTAGGCCGGTCTCTGAAGAAAACCTGGAAACTTTGGGGGACGCGTTTGTCCAGAAGTTGGTAGTTTATATAATGAGTTGCTTTATTTAATTTTTGGTTAAGCCATTAGCTGGCACTTATCCCACCCCCCAACGATATTGCTACTTTCAAGACAAGTTGTTCAAGGCTCTTACGGCGACATTTGTTCCAATAAAGACATCTAATGACGCAACAACAAAATAGAAACTACAATAACTAGTGCAAAAAACGCCTTCCACCGTAGGAAACACGAGTCCATGATCTACAAAGTTATTTTGTCAAGTTATTTTATCTCATAATGTTATTTTTTTCTCTCCACAGATGCGCAACAAGCTGGCCTCGTTCGGCGTGGACCCGTACGACCTGTCCATCATCTCGCAGAGCGACTGCCCGTCTCACAAGAACGGCACGGAGGGCGTCAACATCAACATCGATCCCGAGACCTTCTCCTCACACAACATCGGACAGGCCGTCAGGAAAACTGGCAGTGCTATCGGTGAGACATTTTTTGAGTATTCTTCAGAAACAGGGGGCTACTCTCTAAGCCCAAAGTCCGTATCGTAAGTACGTAGGTGATACGGAGTAGAATACGCCCGCAACTAAGCCCGACACTACGGACTTCAGGTTTAGAGAGTAGGGCTCAGATATGATTTTCATTAGTTGTCGGATTCTTTATATTAATAAGTGCCAAAAGACGATGACAATGAGACAAAATCATAATTACATCATGACACCAAAAAATCTCGGGAACTACCTACCAGTCGGATTTGGAAAATATTTTTTCTATACGATAGCCACATTCATGAGGAATACGGGTAGGTATGGGAAAAAATTGTTCACCCACGCGTATACACCGAGGTTTAAAACATGTATTCCACATGTGTTATCCACTGTGTCTTCCTTTATTTATCCATCATCATTTCAGTTGTGTGTGTGTGGTCGAGGACAAGATTCTCAAACACACACATACGTGCATTGGCGGACCAACGAAAATTGAAACGTTCAGTCGGCGAGCCATTCATCGGAGGATCGTGGGTCGGACAACTGTTTCACAATCTGTCGTTTTACCTAAGCATGAACTTTACCGTTTAGCTCCCAACACAAACAATTTTATTAGAAAGGTTATAAATAAGAAAGTCAATAATACTGTCTCATTTTCAGCCGACGGAGTAGAATACGTGGTCGAAGCCGGCAAGACAGTCTATAACAAGGTGGCCAGCAGTAAGGAGGACCTCACCGAAGCGCCCGGCGGCAGCAACCGTTCTCTCAAGGATGATGCCGAGTGGCTGCCTTGAAACAACCCCTGGATGAAGAGGCTCTAAGTACAAGTAGCCATAGTATGCGTGACGACGTAGATTTACCCCCGGTTTTTGAATTAAGAGTAGGTATCTGTCAAACTCTAGCCTGAAAATTTGTCATACTTTAGGAGGGCGTTTGACACATTCTTAGCTCTAAATTCACAATTCAGAAACTGGCTCATTGACTGAACCTAAACTCCTAGATGTTAATTCGTAAAAATAGCAATCCTTAACATTGAGACCCAGTTTATTTTATAGGTAGGTACTTTAGTTCAATTTATTAAACTGTGAATTTTACTATTGTTTCATACCTACTTAAATATTATTCAGAGTGAAGCTAAAGAGAAACTACCTGGTAATGCATTTAATATTAATACCAGAACGTTATATGGAATACTCATAAGTAAATAGGGTTAATAATACTTGTAAAACCGGCCAGAAAATGAGATTTTAAGTTTAGTATGTAATGTAATGTTTTATATCAAGAATAACGTTGATAGTTAACAGTTTTATACCAAAGGATCCTTGCCTTATCATGCTATCATTGACTTTATGTATTAAGAAACAATAAAGACATTTACAAATAATGCGTTGTGTATTTGACCCAAAAGGTGTAACGGACGGCGTCTCACCTTTCTGCTTACATATATTTTTGGCATTGTCATGAACTTATGTGCTATGCAACGTTGCTATGGATGTGTGGATATCCACCAATCATATTCATTAGTCCACATAGCATAGCACTGGTGGAAACTGATTCAACAAGGCTTTTTTTTTTATGGATGGTAAATCATCAAATGACTTCTTCCGCTCTGGGCGGAGCGGAAGGGCGTGTCAGACTCTTACTGACTAAAACCCATCCGTGTTCCTTCTAAAGCCCTTTGCGTTCCAGGGCCGCGGTGACTCTTTCGAACAAATTCCGAAACCCTGGCAGGCTCCGGCCCTAGCGGGCCCCGTCTTTTATGCTGACATCTCTTTAAGGCGCGCGTGAAACACAACGCGCCATCGACCCGGGCCTGGTGGTGATCGGACGGCGAGCCACCCAATGCTCGCCGTCCGCAGGGATTCAACAAGGCTACGTTTTTTATATGGAAGGATGCGTGCTGTGGATGGTCGCGAGTTGTGTAGCTATGTGCAGAGCTGACAAACTGACAACAGTGACAAACGCGCGCCTACTGTAGGTACACAGAGTAGGCGCGCGTTTGTCACCGAAAGTAAACATGCCATTGTGGAAGCAAAAAGTTATTTTATATCTCGCAGTGTGCGAAAAAGAATGTCGCATAGCTCGAACTGCGTATCTTCTTCCCACAGCTACCTTGAGGCAGCGCATTTTCATAGCACATCTTACTCGCTCTGCTACATCGCTAACATCAGTGGAAATGATCAGTTTCGTTTAATTGTAGCTTAGCTTTTAGGCAGCATAGGTGCATAGCACCTTTCTGGTGGAAAGGCACCCTTAGAGTTAAGGCACAGGCACGCGGCGTATTTTAGCTGCGTTGATTCATTTTGTATAACTTTTTTAACAGTGACCGACAAATTTCGACTATGTTTTTTTGTTATCAAAATTGAATCCCCAATGGTGGCCATGCCAGTGTCAGTAACACCTTGTAGTAGATATATAAATGATTACTCCAAAAACACTGCAAGTCCAACTCTTTGCAAGACGTAGCCGCCAATCATCGCGGGCGCTACAACGAAATCAATACTGGGAAAGCTCTCACACTTATCATTTGCATTCGCATCGTCGGTTTAAACTTTACTTTTTATACATATTTACCGATTTTTTTTTTTAATTGCACTGCTCGACAAGGTTTTCGTCACAAGGAATCTGTAGTAAGCATATTCTTAATTTACCACCTACCTTCATTAGAAAACTAACCTATGTACCTACTTTGTTTCTATCAAAGACTACTATAGATTTTTTGTGACAGCTACTTTAATTGGATGCAAGTCATGTCGTGAACATCAATTTTCTACTGTACAGTGTACACACGGTCGAATTGCAACAAGTTTGCCTATATAATAGTGAGTGAGCTTATCATACATACACTGATTGATTCATTCCCAATATTTTCAAGTGTGATTGCTAGTGAAACATTCTTATTTTTTATGAAAAATTAAGTGATTGTCACAAAAAAACAAGAGGCCAAAAATGTTGTTTACCTAGGCCCGCTTTCTCTGCCAGGGTTGCGGAATTTGTTCGAAAGAGTCACCGCGGCCCTGGAACNCCTTGAGGCAGCGCATTTTCATAGCACATCTTACTCGCTCTGCTACATCGCTAACATCAGTGGAAATGATCAGTTTCGTTTAATTGTAGCTTAGCTTTTAGGCAGCATAGGTGCATAGCACCTTTCTGGTGGAAAGGCACCCTTAGAGTTAAGGCACAGGCACGCGGCGTATTTTAGCTGCGTTGATTCATTTTGTATAACTTTTTTACCAGTGACCGACAAATTTCGACTATGTTTTTTTGTTATCAAAATTGAATCCCCAATGGTGGCCATGCCAGTGTCAGTAACACCTTGTAGTAGATATATAAATGATTACTCCAAAAACACTGCAAGTCCAACTCTTTGCAAGACGTAGCCGCCAATCATCGCGGGCGCTACAACGAAATCAATACTGGGAAAGCTCTCACACTTATCATTTGCATTCGCATCGTCGGTTTAAACTTTACTTTTTATACATATTTACCGATTTTTTTTTTTAATTGCACTGCTCGACAAGGTTTTCGTCACAAGGAATCTGTAGTAAGCATATTCTTAATTTACCACCTACCTTCATTAGAAAACTAACCTATGTACCTACTTTGTTTCTATCAAAGACTACTATAGATTTTTTGTGACAGCTACTTTAATTGGATGCAAGTCGTGTCGTGAACATCAATTTTCTACTGTACAGTGTACACACGGTCGAATTGCAACAAGTTTTCCTATAAAATAGTGAGTGAGCTTATCATACATACACTGATTGATTCATTCCCAATATTTTCAAGTGTGATTGCTAGTGAATTATGAAAAATTAAGTGATTGTCACAAAAAAACAAGAGGCCAAAAATGTTGTTTACCTAGGCCCGCTTTCTCTGCCAGGGTTGCGGAATTTGTTCGAAAGAGTCACCGCGGCCCTGGAAGGCAAATGGCTTCAGAAGGAACACGGATGGGTTTTAGTCAGTAAGAGTCTGACACTCCGCTCAGAGCGAAAATAGTCATTTGATGATTTCCCATCCTTAAAAAAAGGCCCTCTTTCTGAGGTACTTTATCGGTCGTTTATTTGTCCGTTAACCACTAACCAACCAATGGCGTTATGGCACATACGAGTTAACGGACAGATAAATGACGATAAAGTACCGCAGAAACTGGGCATTAGAGAATATAGAGATTCAAACGCTAGAGTCAAATTACGAAAAACTGGTTGTACTGGCGTCGGTACAAAACGAAGTTAATTTAAAAATAGAAGAGTATTATTACAATACTGTAATTAAAAAAAAAAAAAGGGAGTGGGAAACATGATGGTCTACAAATAAGTCACAAATCCTTGTATGGAACTGTATTTAAATAAATTAAAAAAGTACAATGCATGTGTATTGGAATGTTAACATTCCTATTCTATTGAACGCACAAAAATGCCGACGATTGAAGATTTTAACAAAAACCTGATAAGCTGTGTCATGAAAAACTTAGGCAACAATATTTTAATAATTTAGAATTTATAATTAAACTAGTACAGTCAACAAAATATATAAACTTTTGTACCATTTGACAGATGGCACTAAGGGCAAGGAATCATAGATCATTTTTTGTTTTTGCCAAATAGCTCCAAACGAATATTCACAATATTCTTGAGAAATTAAAATTCATATTCGTACCAAGCCCATTTTTCGCATCCACTTATTCAAATGCGAACTTTATTCCTTTAAGAAAAGGTTCACATTTGTAAATCCTTGCCTTATAGAAAGGGGTCGTCAGTCCATTTCAACATAGCCAGGTATTTTCATAAATTTTACAAAACCATTTCAGATCAAACATTGTTTTGAAAACATTGGCTTAAAAATAACTACACTTAAAATCGATGTTATTATGATATTAAGGCGTCTATGAACAAAATGCTTCAATACAATGCACTCGTTTAAAAGAGGTCTATTCACTTATAGCTTATGAACCGAACTAAAATATACCTTCAGCGTCCATAATAGTATAGTAAAACAATGGCGTCACATCTGAAGCCCGAGAGGAACAGTAAGTTGATTGAATCGTATAAATTTATGTAGGCAAGCTTCGACGCTATGTCAACCCAAGGTTAACACCACCAACCATACTCTCTCGAACAATGTTTTATTATTTTTAAATAATAATGATATAAAGATTAATGTCATCAGGAAGCGTCGAAGTGTATGAGCTTGCAAGAATTTTAAACAAAAATCGAATTAGAAATAGCAGTACCAGCCTCATCTTAGTATACACACAACCTTATTCAATTAAAAAATCTGAATTATTGAGCAACTGATAAGTAAAATTCTCTACACAGAATTTCCTGAACCATTGCTAAACAGTTCTGTTTTTTTATGAATAAGGCGGCGCTCTAATACAAAGCGATTATTGCGCGAATACGCGTTCGTCGCTTTTATTTGTTCGGAAAAATAGTAACACGCCCCCTGTCGGTTCATATTAGAACGACGCCTTAAGCCGACGATGTCATTCTTTTAAAATTACTTCCATAACTAGCCA